>VZTY01014769.1:1005546-1024978 GCA_013400935.1 Turnix velox
CTCCCCCCTTTCCCCAGTCCGACTGACTCACGCCGATGTCTCATCCCCGGCCGCCCCCAGTGAAAACTTCCCCCGGTAACTTTCCCGGTGCCGCTCCCCGCGACGGCAGAAGTACATTCCCCCTCCGTCCCAAACCCCATCCGAGTCATTGTCGGCCGGGTAAGCGTGGCCGGGGGAAAGGGGGAAGGAGAGGAAGGGGGGGATGTCGTAGGTGTCGCGTCAGTGGGAGCCCGACGGCGATTGGGGGGCACCGCGCTCTGCCCGCGTTCGCTAATTATAAAGTGCCGCCGCCCGCACCNAAGGAAGGGCATGAGTCGCTGAGTGGGCATGGTAAGCATAGACACTCCTGAGCAGGATCCCGTCAGCTCAGGACTGCAGGAAGAATGATGGAGGTCGCTGGGCTGTCTGTCCCTTCATGACATGCTGACTATAACAGTGCAAGCCAATAAATGATGGCAGAGAGGGTCAGTAATTGACCCAGAGGATGAATGACGATGTTCACCACCTCACTTGTAGGGATCACGCTTACAGCAAAAGACGTACCAAATGTATCAGCTCTGGAGTTAGTCAGTGCTTCCCTCACCATCTTGGGAACAAACTTTACAGCATCCCTGCAGATTCAGTGGCATGGAAATTCACTCCTGACTCCACATGCTAACATGAATGTACCCACTGGGATGATTTTTAAAATGCACCTCTTCTCTTGAGGGTTCATATGCAAACTTGGCTGATATCACTACGTGAGAGCCTGATTTAATTCTCAAATACACTGATAACACAAAAGAGTCTTTGGCTTTCTAAAAATCCACATATTTATTGGAGCATCCTTAATCTGAGTCAGATAGCTGATGTAAGGACTAAGAGGCAGCAGAAAGTGCAATTTCCACACAATAGCAGAACCATATTTTGTAATAGTTCTGAAGGAGAAAGACCTGGTTGTATCTCAGTTACCAGACTAGTGTGTGGCACCGATGTACTGCAGCATTAAGAAAGGCAAACAAGATCTGAGGAGATACAAATTGAGGTATCTTCCTCTTCCAGGGGATATTTTTATGCATTAATGTCCTAATGAAATTTCAGCTAACATACTGTGTGCTGTTCTTATGAACTCGAAGTATGGAAAATGCAGAGCTTACACAAAACATCCCATCCCAAGACAGAAGGCTGAAGGGCACAGCCTGTTCACTTCAGCAAAATGAAGACTAATATTTTCACCCCAGAAGCACACACTGAGTAGGAGAAAAAATGCTCTTTAAACTGAACAAGGATGCTGAAAGATGATTGAATAAACATACATCATTCAGAAATAATCTGGGGCTGGAAATACAAGGTTGTCTTCTGCCAATGAAAGAAACATGGCATAGCACAGCTGGGGCAGAGCTGTCTACAAACAAGAGGCTTCAGGGACCAGTGTCACCACTCTATGCCAGTACCCTGGGATGTCAATTGGGGCATGTGCACTTCCAATGTTTTCAAAGGAAAAAAATCATGCCTTCTCCCTTCCTCTAGTAAAACCTGTTCCACACAGGCACAGCATATCACACCCGAGGCCCAGGAAAGGAGGCAGAAGGCTCTCAGAGCCTCCGCATCTTCAGCACCAGCGGCTTGGGGTTTGGCCAGCTGACAGAGAGAGAAGGTGACTGAAAAACAACCACTTCACCCTACGCCAAACCAACCCCACCCCCNGAAGCCGTCAGCAGCCGCAGAGCTGCCAGTTCCTCTCCTCCCCCTGCGCCCCTCAACCTCTCACCAGCAACCTTCCACCTGGGGTTCCTCTAGAGGCTTCTCCGCCTCTCCATAAATATCAGCGGCTCCGACGCCGAGGCTGCAGTAAGGCGTAGCGCACCCCCAGCAACTCCCGGGAGCCCCGACGGGAGCCTGTGTGTGAGTGAACTGTTCTGCCTGCCGGGGGCGAGGGGGGGAATGAGGGGAGGAGAGGGACCGGGGAATGTTGGTCTGCTGGGGCTAGAGCCGCCATCCTGTCCGCGCGGGATAAAATGTTTGCGGGGTGAACACTTTGATGGGCCGGGAGCTTCATCTTGCGGACCCGCTCCCGCAACGGGCGCAGGTCCGTCGCCTTCTACCTGCCAAGCGCCTGCTCATCTTAAGCGCCTGCTTACCTCGCAAGCGCAACCCCAGCAACCCCAAAAAGCTTGTGAGTTACGGGAGTTGCTTGCGATCCAGGACTTGTTTCTAGACTGCGACGGCTGAAAGCTTTCGTGCTGCCTTTTCCCGGCCCGAAGCCGGGAACGGGAAGGTAGCCGGGAATAGCGGGAGAGGGGGGAGGCGGTTGCCGACTGACTTCTCCTTCTTGCAGCCCCATGGCGTTGCTGCTGAGACTGGGCTGCTCGCTGCTGGCCCTCAGCACTTGCCTTCTCCCAGGAGCGCAGGGGGACTGTGGCCGCGACTGCGCTGCCTGCGCCTACCACCTGGGACCCCGCGCCGCCATCCACCCCCTGGTAAGCGGGAGGGGAGCCGGGAGGTTGTGGGAGAGGGGTAGCACGGGGACACCTGCCCCTTTGTAACTTTGTGAGGGGGATAAGGGGAAACGGGCGGAAGAGCAAAATAACAAAAATAAACGCTGTGAAAGGGGCCGGGTTCTCTCGGAAGAGCAGTTTTTGATGGAGGGAGGGCTTGGAGTGGACGCTGCCCGTCAGCGAGCGGCGGCTTTCGAGTGAAGGACTCCACACGCCGGGCAGCCCCGAGGAAGCAAGACGAAAACGAGTGAAAACGTAAGGGAAAAAAGAAATGCGGACAGAGACGGCAGCTGCCGAGCCGAGCGCTTTGATCTCGGCAGGGCGAGGGGAAGCCGGGCGGGACGGGAATCCTGATCCCAAGCTCGCGGGTAGGATGAGCTCTCTCCAGGCAGGGTGATCTATGGAGCTGACAAGCGGCAGGATCTGCCCGTAATCTCACTCAAAGTGAGGTTCGAGCCTGGTTTTAGTAGCAGTACCCTCCGCTGCTCTTCTTCGTTGCACAGCTGTAGGAACATGCCTGTGAAAGTCTTCTAAGACAAATCTTGGTAAGAAAACTCCAGATACGTGTGTGTGTTTATCTGTGAATCTAACAATATGGAACTTATTTGTAGGAACTCAACTTGAAACGTAACCATCGGGGTCAGGACAAGTCTGGAGTCCCACAGCCTAAACGTGGAAACTCGGGCTACAGAGTCCTTTGCCAGGAGCACCTGCTGTTCCTGGCCTCAAATAGATGCTCGCTGGGGCATCGTGCTCTCAGCACACCTAAATGATCTGAAAAGTTTTGTTCCAATGATGTCAAGTATTTGAGCACACACAAAAGGAAGGGTAGGACCCTCTTACACAGAGGATTTGCTCCAGAAGCACAAGGAATGAGTTCATTTGGCCAGTATTCTTAGGATAGCTGGCAAAATAGCTCACTGTACTTTTTTAGCAAAAAAGCCTTCAATCAGACTTTAATGTCAGCTATGGGAGTTTGCTTTTTTGAGAAGAGGGATGTGGGCATGTTGGAGTGCATGTTGTGGGTGTATATACTGATGCTCTTGTACACCTCCAGAAATTCTTCAAGAAAGAATCAAAGTCAAATTTAGTAGCACTACTTTTTAGCTGAATAGGAAGAAAAGCACTGTGCCATGCCTTACATTCAGTATACATGTACAAACAATTTTTAGAACCAAATATCTCTAGGTACATCTTGTAACATCATAAATTAATTGATCACATCATATCTGAAAGACGGAAGATTTATCACAGTGTACCTGCTTATTCACAACTAGGAGATGGCATAAGTTCATTAGGCAATTGAAAAGGGGAAGGACCTGTTCTTGCTCTGATTTAGGGCAATTTCATTGTCATACTGAAGGTGAGATCCCATTCTCTTTACAGCATGACGACAGTATATAGCAATAAGCATTTAGAGCCATTTCAATTATTGTATTGCAAAATACATAAATCCCTTTAATTTTCTTGTGATACATAAATTTCTCAAGAAACAGGTAAGACCAGAGATAAAAAGCTGATCAGTTAGCTATTATTACAGAGAAGTGTGCCAGGGTTTAACTTCATGTTTTATAGAATGTAGAGACCCTAGAAAGCATTGTTCATGGGCAGAATAAGTGTTTCTCTTATGGAAATACTGATGATTCCTTCTTTAATTGTTTTTCTTTCTTGTTCATGGCTTTCATGCAACAGTATCAGAACCAGCTTTTTTGCTGCTGAAGAGTGTGGTTTCACAAGAAGGAAATTCCACTAAGACAGACATAGATGATGTCGTATGTGTATGTTACTATCATAGGATCATAGAATCGTTTGGGTTGCAAGGGACCTTAAAGATCATCTCATTCCAACACCCCTGCCATAGACAGGGACACCTCCCACTAGACCAGGTTGCTCAGTGCTTTGTCCACCCTGGCCTTAAGCAACTCCAGAGAGGTGTTTAATCTTTAGGAGTGGTTATGAAATATGCATACAGGTACTGAAAGAGTTTTTTTATGTCTTGGCCTGAAAATTTTTCATTACAGCTAGAAGTAATGTAGTTTAGGATTTTTTCTAAATCCAGTCACTGGTTTGTTTGTCAAACAAAACCAGAGCTTTGATCCTGCCTAAGAAAGCCTGTAAAGAAACCTTTGTGTTGGTATACATTTGAAAGATCTGTTCCAGGAAGAGAAACTATTAAGAACAGAGAGAAATAAAAGTCTTTAAAGCTGTGCAGTGTCCTGAGGATACTGAGCAGTATGGTTTGGCTGGCTGTGTAAAATTCTTTCCAGAAACTTCTGAGTTTTAATTATGAGATTGAATACACTTCTACAGTTTCGTGTTGAGGCAAATCACGGTTGATTTTTAGCTTTCCAGTAGGGAATAAAATTTTTAAAAAACTAATCATTACTCACCCCAGTGTAAGGGAGATGCAGGAACTGCATGTGTGGCTTCCTTTGAAACAAATGCAGGGGTAGTCATGACATACAGGAACCATGATCCATGCTGTCTGGTATTTTCTCTCTGAGAATGAAGACTACCGTGTCTTACTGTGAGCATGAAAACAGACAGGTACCAAATTACCTGCTCACAAAGAGCAGTCCTGCCAAGCCACTCACAAAGAGAGACTCACTCATAATTCTTTTAAAAGCAAATGATGCAAGAGAAGGTGGCAGTGAGGTTCTTGTTACTATCAAATCTCAGTAAACCACATCCATTTTTCAGGCATGTACCCTAGAATGTGAAGGAAAGCTGCCTTCAGCCAAAGCCTGGGAGACCTGCAAGGAACTCCTGCAGCTGGCAAAGCTAGATCTTTCTGACAATGGCAACATCACTCCAGGAGACAGGAAAGAGCTGGATGAGAACCACCTGCTTGCAAAGAAGTATGGAGGCTTCATGAAGAGATACGGGGGGTTCATGAAGAAAATGGATGAGCTCTATCGGGCAGAACCAGAGAATGAAGCCAATGGAGGAGAAATGCTGGCAAAGAGATATGGAGGGTTTATGAAGAAAGACTCAGATGATGATGCCCTTGCCAATTCCTCTGATCTGCTGAAGGAGCTTCTTGGAACGGGGGATAACCCTGAAGGGGGCCATTACCAAGAGGTAAATGAGAATGATGGGGATGTCAGCAAAAGATATGGAGGCTTCCTGAGAAGCATTAAGAGCAGCCCTGAATTGGAAGATGAAGCCAAAGAGCTGCAAAAGAGATACGGTGGCTTCATGAGAAGAGTGGGGAGGCCAGAGTGGTGGCTGGATTACCAGAAACGATATGGTGGATTTCTTAAGCGCTTCGCCGACTCCATTCTCCCTTCAGAAGAAGATGGGGAAACTTATTCCAAAGAAGTCCCAGAGATGGAAAAGAGATATGGTGGATTTATGAGATTTTAATACCTTTCCCTTTATCCCTTTTGTCCAAAATGAGAAAGACTGCCTTACTGGTCATAACTTATTGTAACGTGTTGCTTGTACTGTACAGTTTTTTACTGTCCTTGGTTAATGATGCAACCTGCAATTTGTTGTTTCAGGTTCTGTGTTCTTTCAAGTCAAGTAACTAATTTCTGGTTTAGTCAAGTTCCTGTCTGTATTGTAGTTTCCATGCTAGAACTATTTTGATTACTGTATTCATTTTCTTTAAAGAGGAAGTACATCTCCAGTAGAGTTGCTTAACTGTATATACAATAAATTCTTCATCCTAACTGCATAAATTCTGAAATGTCGTTTCTCTTGGTCATTTACCCAAGCATCATCTCAGTTCTTCTTCAAGCAAGCAGAACAATGACAACTTCCTCTCTGTAATTACTGAATTTGTACTGCACACACAGCAGCAAAACAAATTTTTGTCTTTAGTTTTCTCAGGCTTTTAGAATACTAGAATAAATATGCTCTGAAATGGATCTCACTTTATTTGCTCTTATTGCTCTCATCCCGTCTAGTTAGCAGAATAAATATTCAAGGGTTGAATTTATAATTCATAGCATTCAGCCATTTCACATGAAAAAAGCACCCCTAAGTGTGTTTGACTTCAAGAACTAAAACCACATCTCCAGTACACAACACAATGCCATATTTGATTAGTATCTATCTAGTATAGAATTGGAGAGTGGGTCTTAACGCAATAAACTAACTAAAAAGGAATAAGTCAGTGCAAAATAAACATGACACAAAACTATGTAAAAAAAGAAAAAAGGCCTCAAATTCCTAGCTTTGCAGAGCACCTGACAAACATTTTTCTACAGAAGGGCTTTTTGTTTCATTCCTTAGCTGCTATAAATCACTTGAAATACAGGAAACTACTGGTCAGTGTTTTTTCTTAAAAATAGAGTATAACTAAACCTGAGAAGAAACTGAAAGCTCAGTGCTAATACTGTAGGCTCTTTGGTGCTTTAATAGGTGGCTCCCACCCAGTGTGCAATCCTTCCATAATTCTAACTGTGCCCTTAGATTACTGGTTTGTCAGGACTTTTCCTCCATTTACTGATACTGCTCACTTCCCATTTAAATTAACATGATAAAAATCACTTTGACCACCATAACTGACAATAAGTTAAAGTTTCTACAGTTAAAATCCTCAAATTAGATACCTGATGGGAGCTAGATATCTAAACCCATCCGTGACTCAGTATCTGTATTTCAGTTTTGCAAGGTATGACCTGTTGACAAAAAAGGCAAATTGAGGGTCTGGCTTTTAGCTTCTGGTCACTGACATCTAGTTACTTAAAAATTAAGCTGTGTTTAAATATGTATTTCAAAGACTCATCATGTGCAATTAGTTGTGATGATTTTTGGCTTGGCCCTTAGAGATGATGTGAAGCAGACAAAATCCTGATGAAGAGCTCATGAACTGCAAGGCATTCAGTAAAAAGCTCCTCTTCCTTCTATAGGAATTGATGACACCAAATATTAAAAGGTAGAAAATACAGATGCCCATAGAAGCTTCCTGCTGTTTTCAGGATTCAGCTGTTTTCCCTATCATCTTTCTAGAGAGTTCTTTAAGATCTCACCAGCCTCAGGAAATGTCCTCTGCTCTTTCACGCTGCAGCACCTGCTTACCATTGACTGTAAGACATCTGTCAGGCTCCTGGAGCACGTCACCTGAGTGGTTTCATCCACAGGGACTTCGGGCTGAGTAGACTGAGCCTGCTCTGCAGCACAAACCCATGCATGGGATTTAGGTGTCAGGTCTGCTTCAAGTGTTCATACCAGAAAGAACTAAAATATCAATGCAATTGACACTTAACCTATCACTTCAATCATAGAATCATAGAATAGTTTGGGTTGGAAGGGACCTTAAAGATCATCTAGTTCCAACCCTCCTGCCATAGGCAGGGACGCTTCCCACTAGATCAGGCTGCTCAATGCCTTGTCCAGCCTGGCCTTAAATACCTCTAGAGAGGGGATATCCACAACCTCTTAAACCTCAAACTTAAACCCCATGTCTGCATAAGCCATTTTTAAAAATAAACTATTAAAGGTCTTCTTTCAAGCAAGAGATAGAGGCTTTTCTGCCACCTTACTCTCCCACTCTCCCTATGCACTCAGGGTCACATTTTGACTTTGGTCATTTTAATTTTTGTTTTATTGAAGTTACATTTTGATGAACTCAACCCCACAAGTGCACTAGGCTGCTTCATTTCACAAGATGAACATCCACACTCCTCTCTCCCGCTGGCATCAGAAAACACCACACCATAAGCTCTCTGCTTAGAGAGAGTAGGCATGAACAAAAAACCCCACTGAAAAAATATTATTTGGCACACTTAAATAACCATACATTCTCTGTGCTTGGGTCTGCAGCAATTTTTACCAGATACTAGTTTTAAGAGACCTGTGGTTTGAGCCAGTATATTTCTTCTGTACCCTATCACTATCACAGACCCACAGCAGGATATTTATTTACCAACTCTCAAGACAACCTAAATAAAAACTTACTTCAATGTCCTATCAACAAACAAGAGTCTTTCTGGCTGTCTCACCCCCAGTCCTTGTGCCCTGGAAGTGCCACAAAGCCAGCAGCAGCACAGAGCCCTGCATAAGCTTCTGCTTGAACACTACTATTTCTACTTTGATATATAAAGAAAGCATTACTCAAAACAAAAAAAACAAAAAACATGAGGAGCATCTCCATTGGTATGGACTAAACTCCATCTCAATGCAGGTATCACATAGTCAATACTGGTTTTTTTCTCCTGCCCAAATCCTCCCTGCTTTTCTTCCTTGGTTGAGACTACTCCAAGCTCTAATATATTAGCAAATCCTGAAATAAAAAAAGGGTTTTAACCAGGAGCATACCGATACTGGAGTAGGGGAGCAAAGGGAATTTTATCTCAAAGAAAAACAAAATACTGTAAAGTAAAATAGAAATAAAAATCAGAATTGTTAAAAAAATAATCTGTAAATATAGAACTTTGAAAAAATTGCGTTAAAAGGATGTTTGCACAAGGTGCTTGTAGTGTGGTCATGGGGCAGTGGCTGACTAATGACCTCTGAGACACACAAAGATATAAAGATATAAATATGCAGAAAATATACGAGGCCAATGAACTGAGGCCAATGTCAATCCCTAGCAAATTAAAACTTGGAATTTTTTGTCTCATCTCTTCTCACTCCCTGTCCTCATTGAAGAAAAGTTAAAAATTCAGAGTCACAGAAATTCTTTTGCCAAAGAGTTCCAAAAGCATAGAGTTCAGATCTGGTATGATAACTTAGCTATATGATACCCAAAATCAATGCTTTTAAGTGTTACAACAATGAAACAGTCCTTCACAGAAAAACCCAACTGAAAAAGTGCCAAAAAATATGAAGCTGATACATTTAACACAGTTTCAAAAGGACAGAAGTTAATTTCACTAAGAGCAGGATTAGATTAGACTTTTTCTAATCAATATTTATTCATGTTTTCATGCTTATTTACTTCAAATTTAGACAGAGAGGCCTTTCTAAGTAAAACAAGCATTGATGATGCAGGTCTACCTTTTGCCACTCATCCTTCACAGTTACCAAAAATTGGTGAATTAATGAGGAATAAAACTCCCAAAGCCCCTATAAATCTTGTTTGTGTCTTGGAGAATGAAGTGTTTTGATCTGCTACAGCTTCCCATTTATACTAAGCTATATAGGGAAAAAAGGACTTGGTACAAACACCATACTGGGATATAAGCATGCAGCCCAAACAAGAAATGAGTGCAAGAAAAGCAGTGGAGTAAGTCCCAGATAGACATTAGGCGATGTACATGGAAAGGGGATGCAGCTTCTGTTCTCTGAACAGCACTCCTCCCTTCCATTTTAATTGAAAATCTTACCAGTTAGACAGTTTCTCATTTTCATAATCAAAATTTAAAATAATTTCTTCTATTGATGTATAATTTCTTATCTTGTGACTTGCAGTTATGTCATCACTCAGAGACTCTCTAATGCTACTAGTTTCTTAATATTCTCTGTAATTAACATTTCAGATTAAATCAGTTCAAAATGGGCCAGTGAATCAAGCAGTGTTTTCTGAAATACACTTTATTAAAACACAAGTCAAGACCAAGGTTGGAGATAAGGTCTTCAGGGCTGAGAGATGAAAAAGGGCATTACACCGTTGATCCAAATTCTGAAAGGATCCCCTAGTTTTCCTCTGACAGCATGTCCCTAGAACTGTCATTTCATCAGAAGGTTATTGTAACAGCTGTATGGCTGTACAAAATAAAAGCAGAAAAGAAGAAAGCCTAATTTCTGGAAAGAAAATCAGCTGCAGAAGTATTCTGAAGGAAGAAACATGTCATCCTGAGACTAAAAATCAGATATTACATTTCCTTTCCCTGGCTTTTATCATTGCCTTGTAGTATTTACAAGGCAATTAATATTTCAGAGTATGATCAAATATAATATCATTAGTCTGAATACTGAGTAAATATTAAAAAAGCCTGTTTATGAGCAATGAACACTGTAAGGATGTAGACCATTCAAGAGATTAATGGCTCTACATTATGAACTAAAAGAAGAAAAAGATGAGGTGAGCAAGGATGAGATTGGCTTTTTAATAGGAACTAATTGGAAGAAGGAAGCAAAAAGAAATAATTTTTAAAAAGTATTTCCTAAACCAAATGGAGTTCACATACAGGAGCAGATGATAAGGAAGAGAGAAAGTGGTGAATACAGTGATTTCTGAATATAATACTGAATGCAGCTGGAGCTCTGTCTGAAAACCTGAGTTTAAATCTAGGAGTAATGAGGAAAGGGAATGAAGCCATTCCCACATCTCAGCTGAATTTTCCATATTCTTTGAGCTGAAATATGCAAAAGATAACATTTAATTTTCTGTGCAAGTTTTCCTAGTAAATGCATTTGTAGAATGATACACAATAAATACAAATAACTACAAAATTACAGTAATTATTTTATAATTATTGTAAATAATTATCCACTTTAGAATTGCTTATAATCATATCATAAATACAAGTAATTATAACATCAATGTTGTTAGCTGTTTCAGATAATGTTTTCCAAGATAGAATCTTTGTAAAAACAGAAACGTTCTAATTTAATATACTGAAATAAGTATTATAAAACTGTTCAACATAGTCTCTAAATATGCACTGGCTTATTTTAATTCTGCAGGAAACTTAATTAAAAAGAACTAAAATTTTCTTTATATGTTGTACATAAGAAGTTTCCTGTCATTAAGAGTGGTTTTCAAGGCCCACATATAAGGCAAAATGATGAATTCAATAGCACAACTCTGCAGTTTATGTATACATCTCAGTGAATGGAGTTTTTTTTTTTTTCTCATGCAAAGTTCAGCTGGATGCAAACAGCAAGTTTCCTTCTCACACTAACAGAAGCATCCCCAAATTTGCAACATAAAAGGCAAATGAATGATTGCCTGACCCTAGGCTGTGTTGAGAATGAAGAATTTCCTGGTACAGGTTAGCTGGTCCTGGAACCCTGTTATTTAGAGTGACATTATGGGAATTTGTGGAGTCATCATCCCTGGAGATGTTTAAAAGATGGGTATATGTAGTGCTTAACAATATGTTTTGTCAGAGTTAGGTTGATGGTTGAACTAGATGATCAGAAAAGTCCCTTCCAACCAAGGTGATTCTGCAATTCTAACTCAAAGGATTGTAACATATTTCTAGCCTTTTAAAGCAACTAAGTGGGACCAAAAAGTCACACAGAGAACAGTTTAACCACTTCCCTAACAGAATCTTAAAACTTTCGTGCTTCTTGTACAGCTCCCACCAAGATCGGCAATCAGCAAGCACCACCAAAGAGATCCTGTTGCCTTACTAAGCTTTGCAGTTTGGCATCTTGTCTCCAAGAGTGGCCACTTTGGCAGTGCACAGACTTCATCTCTTCCACTTCTTTTGCAGTCCTGCCACTTCTCATAGAAATCCCTTTGTCAACCTCCACTCACAGCCTCAGATGTATTTTCACCACCTACAACACCAGGGTTTGCTTCCTGTCTCAGATTGTAAAGAGCAATGGTATACATTTAACGACTGAGACCTCCACTTCCAGCCCCTCACTGTGGAGGTTAAGTCACTGTCACAATATTTTCTGCTTTGATCATAATATTTTGCTGCCTGCAGTATTAAAAATATTTCTAGATCTCAACAGGAATGCACTGATTACACCAAATCTGCATCAAAACTGTATCTCCTAAGATTATAACTATATTGCAGTTATAGACCACTATTCCACCCACCTGATCAGGGCAGGGAGTTATCATGATCATTAGCTGTAAGCATCGAAGTGGGTAGCAAAGCCAGCTGTAAATCATTAATCCCAGCATTCAATTACTAATCCCATCAGCCTCATTTAAAGCATTTAAACTGACAGTTGCATATCCAATTAACTGTTGCCATAGAAAATGAAAACGCTTAGAGGTATTTGACAGACAAATCTTCACTGGCCCAGCGGGGATTTAGACTGAATTTGTTTAATTAGATTGTGACTTTACCTAAATTGAGCATTTACTGTAATCCTTGCTGAAAGCATGGAATGAAATTCTCTCAAGGTTAAACAGTCATCACAAAAGCACATCACTTTGCTAAATGATTCATTAGCAGCACTGCACTGTTTACTCAAGGAGAAGGCTGGCATATCCAGGCACACAGGTTAGGAGTAATAAATTTTTCCATAGCTATCCATGTCTCTAAGTGCACAGGAGCATCCATGACCTTTGTGCTGTGACTCTCTTTCTCAACACAGTCTTCCCCAGCCCATCAAATCTTTTGTTTGCAAAAGATCTTACCAACCCTGCATTTTCCTACTGAATTTAAACATATGCATTGACTTGCAGTGCAGGTCTCCAGTGATATGTGTGTGCAGACCTCTCATCAGAGCCCACCTTGATTCCAATCCACATAAAATTACAGGGCACTGAGTTACAAAAGCTGTTACTACACTTTTTGTATGTAGAATGAGAATCCGCATCCTAACTCAACACCTCTGGAAAATATTCTGAACATTTGTTCAGGTAACGCTCTTTCTCTCTTGCAGCAGAGGACAATAGCAGCAGCAATATAAATAACAGGTGAATTTCTCTCATAAAAAAGTTGAGGCAGATAAGCCACATAAGCCTTTCTTAGAATGTATACACCAGCATTTTTCATTCGTGACCTGCAGCATAAAAGGATTTGACAGTGGGACTTTCTCATTTCTCTGCATTTCCATCTCTTTGCAAATAACTAGCTGACAAAGGTAAGAAATGGGGACGAAATTTCTACAACCCCATATTCCTCCACCTAGAAAAATACTTCACAGAATAATGTCTTTTTTTTTTTTTTGTTAATGAAGCATAGCTGTCATGGTATGACAGCTAATGATACAGTTAATGTGACAAAGTCATTCCCTGAAAGTGATTAACTCATTCTTTGCCCATCAGCCAGATAGAAACCTGTCAACTTCCATCTGAACAGAAACAGTAGACATTAATCAAAGAACTTTCATGGGAGCCCATGCATGCTTAAAACTTTGCTTACTGAACAGACCCAAGATATGGAAGGTGTTGCACTCTATATATCCATCATATTAAGTTTCTATGTAGCAACTGAGACAAAAATTACTTGATGTTCTCAGGCTAGATTGAGATGTTCAGAAGTATTAGCTTCTCCCTCTGAATTTTTCAGAGATTCCTTACACTCAAGTATTTTCACCATCCCTGCATAAAATGATGGAGTTCACAGCATCTTGGCTATTCATAAAATGTAGCATCTGTAAATGCCTTTTAAACATACTAACATTCAATATCTGTCCCGGAACTAATTCTCATGGATCCTTGGTCTCAGGTAAAATAGAGCAAGTTTTCTGGTTTGTAACTTCACTTTTCAGTTATGCTGTTGTTCAGAAACTGTTCACTCTCAGACTGATAAGACCTGATCATACCAGGGAATGGTATGCAAGAGGCTCTTATTTTCATTTATCACTATGACAATCAAGGTCAGCAGATTCATCATTTGCCCTACCAAGGACTGGAAGTAGAAAGAAGTAGAGGGGTCTCACCTGCAAGGAGGAGCAGACAGGACAGGTGACCCAAAATTGACCAACAGTAGTAACCCATCCCATGCCCCATGCTCAGCATAAAAACTGAGGGATCAGGGTCAGCTCTCTCGTTCTTTGGTGGCCAACATCTAGGAAAGGTGTTCTGAGCACTCCTGACTCCAGATCAGGCATCCAGCCCTACTGTCCCTTATCCCAGTCTGGGACCTTAACTACGTCTGCTGAGAATGTGATTGCCATACAGGGAGCTTAATATGGTTTTGTATACAATGTATACATTTTTATCTTTTCCCTTTTCATTTCATTCACCATTTCATTATCTATTAAAGTAGTTTAGAATTTTTTTAAACTCATAAATCTAGTATCTTGCAACTGCTCTGGCTTTCTGTTTGTACTTCTTCCTGGCATCATTATTCTCTGTTTGGTGACCCAGAGAGTCTTTATTTCAGTTCATTAAATGCATTGAGTCTCTCCTTGAGGTAGTTACAACCACAACAAAACATAGCAGTTTGTCTGTCTAAGCACTTAAGCATCCATCAGCACATCATCTTTGCCTTCTGCTCTGTGCTGTGTCACCACTGTTGGAGTTCAGAGCCCTTGATCACAGAAAAGAGATCCTTCCTGAGTAGGAATACCATGTTTCCATCACCTTACTCATCTCTGTGAGGCTCCACAACATCAGAGTTGCCTGGGTACTATCTGGGCAGGCTCATGGAGATCTGCCAACCCACTTCTGTGGTCCTCAGCACTGCTGTCACTAATAGAGGAATTCATTATTTCAGTATACAAAAGAAAAGCAAATAATTTGAGAATACAAAGTGCCACTGTATTCACAAACAAATAAGCAACCCATGCAAGTGAAATAGCCCAATAACCCAGTTGCTCATCATACCTGCTGTAATGGGTTAATGAGAAAAAATAATATATAGTTCCATAGTCATAAGTAATAATTGCCATTTTTTCAATTGCTTGGGAGATAGTGAATATCTCTTCACAGCAAGAATTGGTTGGACTACATAAGAAAAGACTGTATGTGTCTAGCTAACTCAGAGAAGACATCATTCTCCTCCCCACTTCTTTCTGAGGGATATGGACCCTGGGAAACAAAGCCAATTTTCTTTTGACCTACCTGCTTGTAAGAGAAAACTTTATCATTTTGTCCTCTGCTCATTTGCCTGAATCTGTGTCCAAGATGTCTGTATTTTTCCTTGCAAAGAGCACAGGTGGCAGTAGCTTTTCCCAAATGACATGCGTTTCCAGGGATTTGAGGTTCTTCAGCTTAAATCTTTAAGTACTTATTCACACAATAACACCAAGCTCTGTGTTTTGCGTCCTCTCCTTCAGGAACAGAGTCATTAGTTGTGTGTTTTCCTGGAAGCCTTGGTGCCTTGTGAAACTTGCACTAGATGTGCCTGGGCCATCATAGATACCACATCTAGATACCAACAGATCACAAGGAATACAAACCTGGAACTGGTTAGGTGGGTGTCTACTCCAAGTACTTTCTCAGTCATGAGGTGGTGTTACCCTTTGATTGACATTGTAATTACAAACAAGTAAACCATTAAGCAGGGTTAGACAAGGAGGCAGATGAGTATCAGCTTTGAAGATGCGTATGGCATGCATGGGCCTGTCAAGGGATTCCTATGCAGCTGTAGAGATCTGAGCTGCAACACCTCTATAGGCTTATGGGGGATTTTAATTACCATTTTAAAATTCTTTCTTAAATGCCTATGAGAAATATAAACTCTTCCATAGCTGCAGTAGCCTATAATTATTATACCTCAATAAATTTGGCTGCCTGTGTGATAAAGCATATTGAACTAAGTAGAAGAAAAGAAAAAACATAGGAAAGGAGGTTCTCTTTCTTCCCTACTATTCCTTGGGAAGAAAGGAGCTCATTCTTTGATTTAGGATACAAAATCCTTGGTGAGCTGGCACTCCTCCTTTTCCCTTGTAGGATGTACATCCGCTTTGTATCCTTTGTATCCTCAGCTCCATCGTGAGGCAAGATGACAGGTTCACTGCAGAATGTATTCCCGCCTGGCTGCTCTGCTATAATTGTGAGTTTTAGCCTAAGCTGTTAGATGACTTAATAGAACTACTACTTAAGTTTCATTGAGCTTAACTATTAGCTACCACGTGAAACTTCAGACTGAAACCTTTGATCCCTGCAGATCAAAAGTATGTTTTGACACAAACATTTAGGAAGCAGTTTGAGCTTTGCCTACCTTCTGAAATTTGCAATTATTTTAAAAGGACTGTAGAATTAAGGTTGTCATATACCCTGTGAAATAAGGGGCTCACACATTCCATCTTGTTTCTCAAACTGAGTTGCTCTTCTAAGTCAATCACAAGACTAAATTCAGAATTGCAGTCAGACCCTGTAAACTTCTTGTCTGGATCCTTATTAAATCAAACATTTTCTTCTAATAATATAGATTCACTAACATCATTGAATACTAGTGACCTGCAGAGAGCTGCTTCTTCTAATCAAACCTTATTAGTGCTAAGTAGTTCACATTTTGAAAAATTAGACATCATTGGATGTTTTTGTTTAACATATAAATAGAAATTACTACATGATATGCCCAACTACATTGATTGTTAGCACTCAAATGATACCAAACTACTTTTGAATGTTTGAATGAAAATTCTTCCACAAATTCAACACAGATCTCAGGGATCAGTAGAATCTGCAGAAATTAGTTCTGTCATAAAATATTGATGTATCACTTCGTTTGCCTGTATTTATAAAAACACTTGTTTAGCACATCTCTTTGCAGGCTGTGAAGAGCTTATATTCAGTTTTTAAAAGACAAACACAAGCCACTTAGCTGTCCAGTAAAATAATTCATTGTCAAGCCCTTTAATGAATTAATCCTATTCTACTAAATCTGGGAGGTTTTGGGTTTTTTTTGCAGTAGATTTTTAAGTTTTAGATATTGATAATACATTACTGACTTATTAAAATATTGATGCATACTTGACAATAATTTCTAGAAAGCTGTGCGATATAATAATTGCTGGTAATTAATAATATGTATTTAAAGTATATATTACAGCTCAGAGGTCAGACGCATTTCAGTATCTGCGAGTGTGTAAACACGTGACTTCTGTGCTTTTACACTGAACTGTCCTCTTCTTCTCAAGGCTGAATAAGATCTCCTAGTCTTTCCTTGTATTGTAGGCCTTTAGTCATCACACTGGCCCTTCTCTAGACCCTTTCAATGATGTACATTTCTTTTTTTGGTAGCATATTAGGTATAGCATATAGATACTTAGTATATACAACCTATACAGAGGTGCATAAAAATGCTGATGTACAAGTCATTTTTAGATATTATCATTTATAAGATTATTTATGTCCTTAATCTTGCTAGTGGCCTACCTTTAACTTTTAAATTGTTCTGTTTTTTTATTTGCCCTGTTTTGTGCATTTAATAACTGTGTTACAAATAAAAATAATGCCAGACATGTGAAGATTTGTTACTGGAAGGTCAATAGTAAAAATGCCTCTCACTGAATTGTTTGTGTGACTTCTCTGGCAGTAGCACTTTTTTTTTTTTCAGTGCAGTCAGTTTTATTCCTGTGTTTTTGCTATCACTTATGAAATGGAGCTTTTGGTACAAGTCTGTTGAAGTCAGTGCAGAGAAAAATAAGTTTGGTGCTGGAGCTGTGCATACAGCAGCCAAAAGACCTATGTTCTGTTTGACAACAAAATTCAACATTGAGACAAAACTGGAAAAGAACCCCACACATAACACATGATTTCCAAATGCTAAAAAAAATGTTCCTAAAGTAGACTAGCTAGTGGTTTGCAGAATGAGACCTATCCTCAATGCACTGTGTTTCATCCAAGTCCCTTGTCACTTACTATATCCAATCTGTTTAAAGCCAGCAATGAGACACAACGTTCCACTGAACTCTCTAATTTAGGTATCTTTTAATTATCACTGACATCTTAACTACTCATAGAATGAGATTCAGCTGTTTTTCAGGACAATTCAGTGTAAAAGCAGGAAAGTTATGTGTTTACACACTCGCAAAAGCACCTGCTTTGGAAACTGACTACTCCTGTTGCCTTTATAAAGACCAGTTGCAACACCATTCTGTACCAATGTGGTTTATCTTGAAATGTTGTCCTAATAAAGAAGCATCTTTTCTGGTTTGTTTCATAACCAGTTGCTGAACCATCTCCTCTTCCTATAATTTACGGCTTTTGGAGTGTAATTAGCAATTATGGCACAAGTCACTTGGACCTACCTTACGTACCTATTTTGCATCAGCTGCTACTTGGCTTGGAACCACACTTGATCAAGGTTGAAGATCTGCCTTCAGCCTCAGCAGGTACATTTCACCTTTTTCTGGCATCCAAATAAAATAAGCAACAGTTAGTTGTGCATGGAAGTACATCACTTACATAAAACTATTGGGACCAACAATGTAGAACTTTCCACCATATTTCTCGGTGTAAATTGCACCAGATCATGTGAACTACCATTTCATCTCAGTAGAAATGATAAATGTCCCATGATTCCCCATAAGTTGGGATCTGAGTTGTGTTTCCAACATAAATGTGTGGACCAGAGTGCTCCATGGCTTAATTCAAATAGTCTTTGGTGGTTTGATGGTAAATAAGATGAGACCTTTAGTATAACTTATTCAAAATTCAAAGTACGGTGAATTCTATGACTCTACGATTCTGTTCTGTTAATTAGTTGTGATCACTTGGTTTTTCTTTTTACATAAACAGTGTGTGGAATATGTCAGGGAGATCGAGACACGTAAGAACATAACAGGAAAAGCACAGTCTTACCAAGCTAAATGGGAGTATGGCTTTCTATTTAGTCTTGGAAAAAAATTACTAACATTTCAGTGGTGCACAGCTCTGTTTTTAAAGCTAGATAATTGTATGGAAACCTAAGGAAGCACAACTGCGCTTTTAAAGATGCAAAACAGTGATAACACGGTGGTTTCACTGTCTTGCAGGGTGATATTTATGACCAGCATTTCATTTTTATTTCCAATACAACAACAGGGCAAGCTGAAGAGTAATTTATGATATAAGGTATCACAAGCAAGTCTTTAACTTCCAGACTACAATGAAGTAGCTGGTATTTCCTCAGGTCTTGGAGGAGATGCCAACTTGAGATGTCACCACCCACCTGGTTTTGGCTGGCGCTGTGACGTAGAAGCAGCAGCAGCCTTAGCCCAGAGCAGAGGGTGTCGCCCGACAGACGAGGTTGGGAAGTCAGCGGGGACCGACGCCCTCCTCCGCAGAGCCGGAGCCAAACCTCGGGCCGTGCAAGGAGGTAGGTGCGGAGCAGGTGGGGAGATAAGGCTGACGGGACCCTCAGCCTTTCCGTTTGAGGTGAGTAGGGGACCACAGGGAGGCGGTTGTGACAACCTTAGGACCACATTCCCCATTGTGTACGGCAGTGGAGGACTGAGAGGCAGCAGGATGGAGGGCAGTGGGTTGGGACAGT
>VZTY01014770.1:8820-20292 GCA_013400935.1 Turnix velox
AGAAATATTTAAATCTTAATTTAAAAATAAAAAATAAAAACCAAAAGTTCTGAGGCCAGGCATGTTCTCCTCCCTTCTTTAGAGGATTCAGAGGTTGCCAGAACCTGTTTATGTGCCACCAATAAGAAATATTAATTAAAAAATTAGAAAAAAAAATTAGAAATCTTAATTAAAAAAAAAAACAACAACCAAGCAGTGAGTGAACCATTCTGGTGTTATCAGCTGAATAAGGAAATGCCAACTCTAGATGAACTGACCTTTAGACTTTTTATTCTGCTGCAGTTTAACAGCAGGAACCTACTCAAAGGCCTCATCTTGGACAAGAGCTCAGCTGAATACCTCTAACAGATTTCTTAACAGCCACTGGAAATTAGCCAATGTTTTTCTCTCAGTGATTAGCCCCATGTCTCCTGTTTTAACTCCCCAGATCAGGAATTTCTAGGTTAGGACTTCCACGCAATGGCTGCAGTTGTTTTGTTTACTCTTTGTCTGTAGCAACGTCAAAAAAAAAAGGTTTTTAAGGAGAGAAAGAGCATTTGGGCCCAGAATCTGACAGTTTAGGATGGTCCAAACCCTTTGTACTGGAACAACTTGTCATTGAAACATTTTGTTTTGGGAGCCCAAAGCCCTTGTAGGTTTTGCTTCAACCACAAATTCTAATACCCATCTTGAGAGCTTTTTTAGCTTGTTTTTTGGTGTTTTTTCTTTTTTCTTTTAGTAAAAGATGTTCCAACAGCAAACAAACCACTTGTAAACAGTGAAAGAGTTTGGTTTTAACAAGAGGAACATTCTCCAGCAGCTTCATCTTTTTTCAGGGCTTATATTTTTGTTCTTGTTATGAAGAATAAAGCAGCAACAAGAATAAATTGAAGTAAGGAGAAAGGGGGGGTCAAATCAAGTTTAGATTCAGTTCTGGTAAAACCTGATTATTTTTTTTCTTCCACCACCACTTCAATTGAATTGTTCAGTCCAGGCTTTGCCCAGGGCCCGCTGATTCACTTCCTCATGTATGAAATGTGCAGAGTTTTCAGCTAAAAGCTGGGCTTTTCTGTACTCAGGAGACAAAGAGATGAGATGGCACCGAACAAGGAGCACTTTAGATGTTTTGGCAATATTTCCTGCTCATCAGGAAGTAGAGGATTAAGGGTTTGGAACAAAATCAGAAGGGGTATATGCTGTGAAAGAGCCCAAGGGAAGAAAAAAAGAGAAAAAAAAAAAATCACTCTCATCCTTTCAGATTCTTAGTGGCTGTGACACAGCATCTGTGGCAGCAGAAGAAGGGATGGACACACAAACCTGGGCAGCAAAGGGTCTCCACAAATCCAGATTTGCCTTCTCAGGCACTATCATTCCCCAGATTTACAGGTAAGTAAAAAGAATTCTTTTAAAATTGAATTTAGTTTATTTAGGCTTTCTGGCCACTTGAGCTGTCCACAACCAGCTGTGAAGAATTTTTGGCCTACCTGGTTGACACAAAGTCTGCTCAAAAAAGACACTTTCAGACAGGTGTTCTTTTATTCGCTTTTCCTCCTCTTCCTTTTGCTGTTGCTGTTCTTTTGCAGATGGCAGCAGGGTAGCAATAATGTCCTTTTTCCCTAATGCTTTCCTCTGGCTCTGCTCAGACACTTGGAGGCGGAATTTATCTATCACTCCATAGTAAGAAGTCCGAACATCTCTGTGACGGATCACACTGCAGAGGAGAAGAAGGTTTTCAAACAGTGGAACTAATAATAAAGAGCTTTTCTCCTGAGGAATTACACCCCACATCCCCTTGGTTCCTCTCCTTCCCCTGTAGAAGACACACCACAACATCACAGAACCCTCCTCCATCAATCAGTGTTGTTGAAGATTTGATCTTGCTTTCTCTCTCTCTCTTTTCCCTGGTGTTTGCTCTGGTTCTCAAATACATCTGCTCCACTTGGCTGGCCTAAAAGATGAGTTAATTATTTATCTCTAGAACACCCTTGCCTCAATGTGAAGCTCAGCTGCCAATTCACACAACACATCAATTATATGAAAGATGCCTCCTCCTTTAGCCCTGCTCTTTGTNGTGATGCGAAACCCATGGTGCCTTCTGGAGGATCAATGCTGAAAACAGTCTGGAGAATGCATGGAAACAAATGGAAAAGATTTAACAACTGCCTCCAGCAAAATGTCTAATGGATCTTCAGAGTTACAACTGCAATAGTCTTAGATGGATCTCTCCTTGCTCCTGGTAAGGAAAAAGGAAAAAGGAAAAAGGGAAAAGGAAAAAGGGAAAAGGGAAAAGGGAAAAGGGAAAAGGGAAAGGAAGGGAAGGGAATGAAATAGGGAANATCCAGACTCAGTGTGAGATTGTTCTTCCTTTTATTTGGAGAGCACTTCCAAAAAAGTACCAACTAGGAGCAAAGGGAAAAAAAAAGAGGAAAAAAAAAGAAAAAGAGAAATAAGAAAAAATTAAAAAAGAAAAAAAATGAAAAAAGAAAAAAAAAGAAAAAAATAGAATCATAGAATGGTTTGGGTTGGAAGAGTCCTATGGGAAAGGAAACAAGAAAAGTAAGGCTGCTGATCACCTGGAGAGATGATGGAGATTGTCCAGCTCCTTGAGGAAACCAGGCTCAGAGCTTTTTAGTCACATTTTCTCAGAAGCAAAACTCGTTCCCTCTACATTAGAAGATCAGCTAAATGTAAAGGGATTTTTAAAACTAGAAGCCTACCCCTAAGAGCAGGCAGCAGGACAACACCAACAGCTACATGTCCACCTCTCACCTGTCTTTCAGTAGCTCAGGCATAACAGTGACAGTAGCTCTGGCAGAACTTTTCTCATCAACTTCACTACCCTCAGACTACCCTAAAATGCACAACACCCCAGAGACACCACTAGCCACCAAGAGGTGGGCTGAGTGTAGCCCACAAGCAACCACAAGTCTGATGGCAGAGTAGAGATTCTGTCTGAATTAGTTGGAAACTTGGTTATTTTCTTAGTTAAAACCTTCTCACTGTCCAGCTACCGCTCTGTTGCTCCACTGTTTTGAGTCTGTTGACCAAGATGGCTTCAACAGAAAATAAGCTGATAATCATTGTGTTCCTTCTGTTTTTCTGGCATTTTATGGGAAAAAAAAAATTGAATGTGGGACCCAAAAAATGCAGTTTTAGAATAGCACTGATGAAAGGCAAGAGAGATCTCAGAGCACAGCTTTGCCCAGTGATGCCCCTCATTATGAAAACACACATCCCAGTATTAAAACAGCTGTAACATTTAGGTTTTTTCAGCTCTTTGGGGTATTATTAATTATTTTTCCAAAGTGGAAACTTCTTTTTGAAGAAAGATTGTTCTAAATTTCTAAGATAAACAACAGCTAATCTGAAAAACACACCTACAAAGAACAGGTTTGGTTTCCAGAAGGTGGCCATCTCTCCAGGAGGAAAAAAAAAATTATCCTCCTCTTAATAATCACACAGAGTGTCAGGGATTGGAAGGGACCTGGAGAGATCATCCAGTCCAAACACCAAGGAAAGCATCCAGGCAGGGTTTGAATGTCTCTAGAGAATGAGACCCCACACCCTCTCTCTGGGCAGTTTGTTCCAGGGGATAGAGTCATAAAATTGCTTCAAGAAACCTCAGATAATATTTATATACATTATATGATGTTATATATGTGTGTACATATACATATTATATATTAAAAACTAATTTTATGTCACATCTGAGGCAAGAGCTCACGACTTTCAACAAGCCAATTGCACTAAAACCTGCACTAAAACAAAAAAGCTTCACCTCATCTCCCCAACAACCCAAATTCACACAAGTCCCAGCACATCAGAACAGCAGATTCAACTCTAACTTCCTTTAACAATTCCTTTTAAATTATTGTTGCTCTCAGCTCCACAGTACCAAGGACCAACCCAAACAGAATCTTTACATAAGTTTGTGCTAAGAGAACACGTGGCTGCTGACAAAGAGAGAGATGTTTTCTGCAGACCCTCATAAACAGATATATTTCTCCTGTTTCTTTTTAGAGCCCATTGCATAATTGGAAGCTCTGTAGAATATCTGTTTATCTGGCAAAGGGCCACACTTGCATACTATTGCTCATATCCTAGCAGTAAACACTGCCCTTAGACAGCAGCCACTGGAATGGGATGAGGGTTTTGCAGAACAAAAACATTCCTTTGCAAACATGAACACATCTTATTTTCCTTTACTTAATACAAGGCATTTCTTTAAAATGAACCAAAAGTAACCAACTCTGTGTAAATACCAGCAAAGTACTGGAACAGGAGGGTTGGATAAAGTGATCTCTTGAGGTCCCTTCCAATCCTTGATTCTGTGATTCTGTGTTCCATTTTAAGGAACAAACTGCTCACTAAAAATTCTATCTTCGAAGCTTTCTTTCCATTTAGCAAGTTGTTTGAATTTCACAAATTACACCTAAGAGTAATTCTCCAAGCACTATATTCTTCATCTGACAAAAAGGGGGTCAATTCAATAGCATCAATAATCAGGATACAAGGAAAGAGTAATTCTCCAAGCACTATATTCTTCATCTGACAAAAAGGGGGTCAATTCAATAGCATCAATAATCAGGATACAAGGGTTTTTTTTGTATATGACCATGCTGTAGCCAGAGATTCCAAAAAAGTGGTTTAAAGTTGGCAAATTTATAGCCCAAAAGCTCAACCTGCTCTTTTACATGCATCCTACTCTCTTTAGCTGTATCTGTGCATCAGCACAGAAATAAGGTGGCAACTGGAAGATGGAAAAGATGGAGCTATTGTAGCTTACTAGAATAAGATTGAGCTATTTTAGCTTATATTCCAGCTCCAGTTTGAATCACAGAAGCCAAGAGATACTCTACATTATTGTGGTCACTTAACTGGGCTTCTTTTTTACTGGTCTGGGACCTGACAGGAGAAACAAGTCAAGGGGAGACAGATCTAAGGAGGAGAGGAAGGACAAAATACCTTCATCAACCATGGCCCAACAGAACTGTGTTCATTTTTACTTTGCCCATCTGCAAACAAGTATTTCTCACAACAAAATCTCAAGGAATCTCTTCCCCCCCAAACACTGGGGATCTTGCTTTTCTTGTTTGCAAAACAGAGAGTGCTTGGAGTGGGCTCCTATCACTCTCACTGCTGCTTTAGAAACACTACAGGATGCATTGACTGTTTCATTTATGCCTCAAAACAAAGTTGAAGAAGGAAATATCCCCAATATTGTAAAGTTTCTGCCCTAGAAGCAGAGAATCATGAGCATAGAAGCATAGAATAGTTTGGGTTAGAAGGGACCTTAAAGATCACCGAGTTCCAACCCCCCTGCCATAGGCAGGGACATCTCCCACTAGATCCTTCTGCTCCTTCCTCATCCAGCCTGGCCCTAAACACCTCCAGAGAGGGGAAGAATAGGAAAATATTGCAACTTTATCCAACTCATATAACTTATGCTGTCATTTATTAAATTTTAAGCCATAAAATAAGTTAAGGTGATCAAGTCTCAAGCCACAACCAAATTCTACTTACATATCAACACAGCACTGAGGCTTCACAGCACCAGTAGCATCAACCACGGCATATTTATTTGGAGTTGTACAAAGAACTGCAAGAAAAAAAAAAAGACAGGAGTGGTAACAAATCCCAAATTAACACCTCCCCAACTCCACCACCAAGTAAAGACACGAGCTCAGTTTTATCACAAACATGTGATTCTTTACACGATTTACAATTGGACTGTTCAAGATCACCAGTAACCCCTTAAACAGAACTTAACCTCAGGAACCCACCTTTGAATTTTAAGGCAAACTCATAGGGGTTATAGAGAGTCAACACCTGCTTGTGTGTCGACTGGTCATCTGCATAAAATATAAGTTCTGTAGGAAAAACAAAAACAGGAAGATTTCCTTCCACTAACTCTGGCTGTCTTTTTTGTTGCTGCATTGGCACTGAATCCTCCTTGCTGCTGCTCCTTGTGTTCTTATGATTTTGTATCCTCAGAGACTTCAGTTTGTGAATCGTTTAAGAATTCCAAAGCATTTTGGCAATTCTAAAGGAAAGAAAGAGGGAAAAAAAAAAAAAACACAAGAGAAAAAGGCGAGAAGATTATTTCTGTAGGTCTACACTAAAATAAAGCAGTCAAAGGTGTAAAAATACATCTTTTAAAGCTTGGTTATGAAACTACCCTTTACTTAAGTTCCTTCAAAAATACAGAAAACAGAAAAGAATATTCACATTGGGTTTTTCCAGCTATTTAACAAAGTGCTACAATAGATGGGTATTTTCTGCAGCATTTTGGGGTGAAGCTGCTCAACCATGGCTCTCTGCAACACAAACCAACCAAGGACAAAGAAAAATCCCATCCCTGCCACAGAACACTGATGCTTGAGAAAAACCAGAGGGGAAAATGAGGAAACACAGAGCTGTAGGAGTCACCCTTTGGGCAGGGATGAATCTCTCTCCAGGGTGTCCTTCCCGGATGAGGTCTAAGAGCTCAGGTATCTGCTCACACAGGCACCCAGGCATGCCAAATCCCACAGATTCACAAGGAAGGAATGGGGAACAGCTTCATGCCTTGTTGCAATTGCATGGCAACAAACTGACACATAACAGGGGGTGAATAATACCAAACAAATTGGGGATGTACCACTCCATTCAAAAAGAAGACAAGTTTTCTACCACCATCATAACTCTCCCCCTGGTTTTATTTCCAGTGATGTTCCACAAGTAAAACCAAAACTCGTGACCTGATCCCACAACAATCTCAAACAAATTTTGTAAAATAAAATGAAAGCCAGACTACTCATACCAGGGACACACAAAGAACACACAGAACACAGTGGAACAGCCACGAATATTCCCTCCCCACCCAAGAACATCATATTTGACTGTATCCTATAGGCTACTCATCAAACTGAAGGTCTCCTTTGAGGTTTAGCTTTGTTATATTAAAAGAAGGTTCCTACTGTCTTAATAGCTGTAATTCCCACTCTCTGAAGCTTTACAAAACAAGCTCCATTTCTGCTGCTCTCCAAAAGCTGATGTGGTTGCACCTGAAGAACTTTCTGACCTTCCCACTGTGAACAAACTTATTTTTCCCTTCTAACCCCTACAATGTTCAAGTTTCCAAGCATCAGATACACGTTTCACACTTGAAACATGACACAAGTTTAGGTGTTTACCAAAGTATCTCTGTCAGATCTTCAGATTTAAAAGCTCTGATTCTTATTCAACCCCCCCCAAGCTTTTCAATTTTTTTTTCTTCTTTTAAAAAGCAAATCATCCCTGTAGAATTTAGATTCATGGCTCTTGCTGGAATGTCTTTCCCCAAGATCCAGTTTCTTTTCAGAGCACAGGTTTGTTTCCACTTCACTGAAATGCTACTAAGAATATTCTGAAAACAAATCCCCAATGATAGTGTTCCAAGCTGGTGTTCTGCTGCCTTATTAAGAAGAGCCTAGAAAAAGAAATAGCTCTGCAAGGGGCCATTTGGGTGCCAAGTGCTTCTGAGAATTTTTTTGGTAAATCTCCTTTGTTTTCTAAGAATTAACAAAGTCTGGAATCACTTTGGGTGGCAAGTGTGAGCTTTATTTCCTCAAAAACTTCACCAAAGTGAGAGCCACTCATCCAATCCAACATAATAAGAATCCATGAAGAGCAAGTGAGGAGAGACTGGCAGTTTACAGGAATATAAAATAACTTCTTTTGAAGCTTCTCACAAGTAGAAAAGAAATTAAAATATAATTATATATTTTTATATATATATATTAAAACAAAACTTAGCTCAGTGCAGTATACAAGAAACACAGATGAGAATCTTTGGTTTGAGTATGCACCAATCCTACACGTTACACATACCAGAAATATAATTTTTGAAATTAATTTCCTAGTAAATATGTTAAAACAACATAAAACCAACTGCTAGATATTTCAAGTGGCTATATTTAATAATTTTTTAAAATATTGGTCAGGGAGGGACTACCTTCCAGAGCACAAAGAGATAGAATAAGGGGCAATGGTTTGAAACTAGAGTAGTCTCAGGGTTAGACTAGAGTAACAGGGTTAGATGAGACACAAGGAAGAAGTTCTTTCTCATGAGGATGGTGAGACACTAGCCCAGGTTGTGCAGAGAGGTTGTGGAGGCCCCATCAGTGCCCAGAGACATCTAAAGCCAGGTTTGCTGAGGCTCTGAGCTACCTGATCTAGTGCAGGATGTCCCTGTCACTGCAGGGGGTTGGACTACATGGCCTTGAAAGGTCCCTTCCAATTCTATGACAATAATTATTTAGACCTTTTTTTCAACACAGTATTTTTCATTCTAATTCCTGATGTCAGCCCAGCTCAGCTCATGGCACAAATCACATCTCTGGTAGAGGTATGGACCCCTCAGCCTATTCATTAACACACCCAGCAACAACAGAGAATGCAAACCTCACAGGTTTCCACAAAGTACAGGTGGAAAGCCAACAATCTTGGAAAAAAAAAAAAAGAAGTATATCACATTATTGCTTCCTTTTCTTATTGAACTTGGCTGGGGAAAGAGTTCCTCCTTGGGCTGGCAGGAGTGAAATCTGGCAGAGGCAGACCTTGGGCAGCA
This sequence comes from Turnix velox, assembly GCA_013400935.1. NCBI lineage: Eukaryota > Metazoa > Chordata > Aves > Charadriiformes > Turnicidae > Turnix > Turnix velox. The sequence goes on from VZTY01014770.1 coordinate 17,390, forward strand.
CCCACTGACACACAGGCATCACTCAGGAGATCATACAAGCATAGAAACACAGAATAATAGAGTTGGAAGGAACCTTCAAAGGTCATCCAACCACCCTGCAGTGAGCAGGACCTAGACCAGGTTGCTCAGAGACTCATTAAGCCTGGCCTTGAATGTCTCCAAGGATAGAGCCTCCATCTCCTCTTGGGTGACCTGTTCCACTGTCTCACCATCTTCATGGTTAAGAACTTCTTCCACAAAGCCATCAACAGATATGTAGAACACCTCGAACTATGAAAGAAATACCCAGATAGGGGTGGTCTCCAGGGATGGGGCCTTCACCACCTCTCTGGGCAACCTAGACATGTGCCTCACCGCCCTCACTGGGAAGAACTTATTCCTAACATCTAAGCAGGCAACCATCACCTTTTTCCAGACAAGCACTTTGGCTTAAAAGTCACCTTGCTGGGGAAATGTGAAGGCTTTTACAAAGTCCATTCCATCAGAACTCCTCTGAGGAGATGAATCCTAGAGCAGCTCTCCTACAAATGGTCAGAACAAGGCTCTACACCCTGCTCCACCCCAGACAGTCCATTTAAAACTTCAAGAAGTTGACCACTGCTCTTCACTATGGTCTCACCACCATCACAAGCTGCTGTAGCCAACAGTTCTCAGCATGACTGGCAGAATGTAAATGTAATAAAATAAAACAAATAAAGCCCTCCAAACCTGAGATAAGGGGTCTCAGATCTGTGACTTGCACTCTGCAGATGGGCTTCTCCTGGCACCACCACCACCAAAACTTCTGAGAATCTGCCAAAAGCACAGCTCATTACAGGAGATGGGTCAGAGCCCAAGACCTGATCAATGCCAGCTCACTTCCCAACCCTCTCTGAAGTCCAGCCCAGCAATTGTCACTGCTATGTTTATTTTATTTTTTTTTAGCACAATAAGGATCTTTTCCCCCACCCTGAAGTTACCAAATATATTCTGCTGGTGTCACAGCAGCACACACGGATCTGCCAGCGTTTCCTTTGAAATCTCTTCCTTCATAAATTTAACTCGACAGAGAAAAGAAAAAAACCAAAACCACGAAGTGCAACGTAACTTCTCTCTGGGGTCAGAAACGACACCCGCTGTGATTTGATTTTGCTTAACGTGTATCTGTTGCAAAAAATAAATAAAGCAAGGAAGTTTGCTGTTCCCATTTCAGCTTCCAACAACCTCATCACCACAGCTTCTGAATGCATTTGTTGGCTGGGGCTTCACATTCCCCCTCAGTTGCACATAACCCTACAGAAAGTCACCTGGTAAACTCCTGATTCAGAAGAACATCTCTGAGGTCATAACCTCCACATTCTCCTTTTAAAAATCATAGAATGGTTTTGGGTGGAAGGTACCTTAATCCAAGCCCCCTGCCATGGGCAGGGACACCTCCTGCTACACCAGGTTGCTCAGTACCTCATCCAGCCTGGCCTTAAACACCTCCAGGGACTGAGGGGGCATCCATAACCTCTCTGGGCAACTCATTCCAGTGTCTCACCACCCTCACAGTAAAGAATTTCTTTCTTATATCTAGCCTAAATCTCCTCTCTTCCAATTTACATCCGTTATTCCTAGTCCTGCCATTACATACCCTATTAAAAGGTCTTTCCCCAGCCTTTCTGTAGCCCCCTTCAGCTATTGAGAAGATTCTATGAGGTTCCCCCAGAGCCTTGCCTTCTCTTCTCCTGGACCCTATTAAAAAGTCCTACCCCAGCCTTTCTCAATCCCCTTCAGAGATTGAGAAGCTACTCTGAGGTCTCCCCTGAGCCTTCTTTTCTCCAGGCTGAACAACCCCAACCCTTTCATCCTGCCCTCATAAACATGTCATAACTACAGCCTAATCTACTTTTGTTTATACCTCCTCATCTCAATCTAAATCTACATCTCTTAAACCTACACAGCAAACCCTTCTAGGCTGTAGCCTCCATAAAACCCGGTGCTGGAGACCCCACCTGGAGTTACTGTGTCCAGTTCTGGAGCCCTCAACATAAGAAGGACATTGAGCTGTTGGAGAGGGTCTAGAGGCAAACAAGCCCCTTATTCCTGCAAAATCCTCTCCCTCCTTACATCAAGCAGCAAAGCGTGTGGATAGAGCAGGAGATGAGGCACATCCCTCGGCATTTTGTTTCTCCCCCAGGTTGTTTTGAAGGCCCTGTAAGGTTCACTGACGCAAGGCGATGTTTAAACTCCCTGCAATTATTTGGGAGAGGAGTGAGGAGGCAGCGATTAGCGCGGGGGGCCCCCGCAGCCGGCACGGACGGATTCCATTACTGCTCCCTCCCCTCACTGCCACTCCATGACCTTGAGCCAGCTGGGTAACCTCATCTCTTTGAGTTTGCTCATCTCAGAAAGCACACACACACACTCTGCAGAGCATTTGAGGAGACACACGGTCACGTTTAAACCAACACAACCACTGCGGGACTTTCCAAAGCCCGAGTCAACGTTTACCCCTCCGGAGAAAAGCAACTTAGTGCCTGTGTCCCCAGGATGCAGCAGCACGGCGGACTATTAGCACTAATTTTGCCATTAACACCAGCAGGATTTATTTGGGGACACCTTTTGGGTGAAAAAGTGACAACAACAAAAAATAATACCCAAACAAAGCTCCGGACCAGGCAAAAGAAGGGGATAAAAGGCGACAGCAGCCCCCGCGGTGTTCCTGACCCATCCCGCTGCTCCCCTCACAAGAATCCCACTTTCAAGGGCGCATCTGCCTTTGTTTCTGTTTTTCTCCCTTTCAGGTCGCGTTTAATACGCTGTTTTTAAGCGGGCACCGCGCTGGTTATTGCTACAAGGCCTTTCCCCTGCCTCCCACCGGGTTCCAGCGCCGAGACGCCGCGGATTAGCCGAGGAAAACGCTCTTTCCTCAGGGAAGG
>VZTY01014770.1:20782-44035 GCA_013400935.1 Turnix velox
CCACACCCCGCCGCCATGTCGGCCCGGGCCGGCCGTGAGGTGAGGCTTTGGGGATGTCGCTATCATTCACAGCGGGGGAGTCGCCTTTCTCGGTGGCAGCCACGCTCTCCCGGGGAGCTGCGGGGCCGGTGCGGGGTGAGAGGCGCCGCCCGCCTGCCTACATCCCCCGGCCGGCCATACGAGGCCCAGAGCAGGGGGTTCTGCCGGCGGCCATCTGTCTTCTGACAGAAAGGTGGTTTTTTTAAGAGTAATTAAGCTTATCTAATGGTATATGAGGCATAATGCGGTCGGTGAGCCTGCTCCTTGCTGTTGAGCTTGGGCTGCCGTGTGCTCTCAGCCCCGGGCCCGGCTCAGGGTCTCCCCCGCGGGCAGTGCCGGGGTCTGGAGCGATGGAGCCGAGTGAGGCTGGGAATGGGGAGGGTTCGTGTTCACCGACACCTAACGATACAGGGGTTAGTTAGCCCCGTAGTCTCTGGTAATTGCTTGTTCTTAATCTTCGTTCTGCCCCTCTTAATGTGGAGGGGTGAGACAGCTGGGGGAGTTTGGGCTGGAGACCTCAACTGGAGTTACTGTGTCCAGTTCTGGAGCCCTCAACATAAGAAGGACATTGAGCTGTTGGAGAGGTCATGAAGATGCTGAGAGGGCTGGAGCACCTCCCTTCTGAGGACAGGCTGAAGGAGTTGTTGAGCCTGGAGAAGGCTCAGGGGGAACCTCAGAGTAGCTTCTCAATATCTGAAGGGGGTACAGAAAGGCTGGGGTAGGACTTTTTAATAGGGTCCAGGATGGCAGGACTAGGAGGAATGGATGCAAATTGGAAGAGGGGAGGTGTAGGCTGGAATAAAGAGAGAAGTTCTTTGCTGTGAGGGTGGTGAGACACTGGAAGAGGTTGCCCAGAGAGGTTGTGAATGTCCCCTCAGTCCCTGGAAGTGTTGAAGTCCAGGCTGGTTTGAACAACCTGTTGTAGTGGGAGGTGTCCCTGCCCACGGCAGTGGGCTTGGAACTGAATGATCTTTAAGATCCCTTCCACCCCAAACCATTCTATGATTCTATGATAAGGGTTTTTTTTATATCCCACCATTTGTAACTGAGCCAAGATGCATGTGTTAACACTCCTCTTCTTCCAAACAGATCCTTCTTTAGGCTTCATAGTTATTAGTTTCAGTCTTGCAGCCACAGATTGTGTATTTTCATTTTTTTCAGTGAAATTACTCTAGATAGAAAAAAACTGGTAAAACACTGATTTGTTAAGCTCATGGAATTCAACATTTATGTTAATGGAATTCCTGGTTTTAAACAGGCTTATCAAACTTCAGCCTCAAGGATACAGCCAGAAAATGCGTATGTTTTAATTATTTATCAAAGGTAGGGTGCTTTTTCTGGGGGAGCCTGCTCTCAGGAAAAGCAGCAGATGTAAACATGCTTCAGAGATACTCAAATTAATGATAAACAGAATGATCAAATTAGAAAAAAACCCTGTTGTTTAAATTGGCTAAGCTTAGAAGCACAATAATTAGCCAAGCTGATATTTTGCATCTCATCCAGCTCATTTATATAGAAAGTTCAGAATCTCTGAAAGCAGGATTTGGGTTTCCATTTTATAGGTTTCCCAGGTTCCAATTTTAATTTTTCTGACACACATTTGCATCCACCTTGTTGCAAATGGGAAATTGTGCTGGTTTCCTTCCTCTTCCACACATACATGGCTTGCTGATGCTTCTTTTTTGGGTTATTTTAAAAGCCTTTTGCCAGCCCTGGTTAAATATGAGAAGTGTGGTGTGGATCCAAGCAGGAGTCAGTGCTCTGCTGTTCCTGGCAAGTACAGATCAACACCATAGACAGAATTATAGAATGTGTTGGGTTGGAAGGGACCTTCAGAGGTCATCTGTCCCTGCAGTGACAGGGACATCCTGCACTAGATCAGAGCCTCAGCAAGCCTGGCCTTGGATGTCTCCAGGCTTTGATGGCACCTCCACCACCTCTCTGGGCAACCTGGGCCAGTGTCTCACCATCCTCATGGTCAAGAACTTCTTCCTCATGTCTCACCTAACCCTGTCCTGCTCTAGTTTCAAACCATTGCCCCTCATCCTGTGTCTCCATGCCCTGGCAAACAGCCCCTCCCCAGCTTTCCTGGAGCCCCTTCAGGCACTGGGAGGTCTCCCCAAAGCCTCCTCTTCTCCAGCCTCAACAGCCCCAATTCTTTCATCCTGTCCTTGTAGCAGAGGTGTTCCAGCCCTTGCATCATCCTCGTGGTCCTCCTCTAGACCCTCTCCAACAGCTCCATGTCCTCTTTGAGCTGAGACAACCTCATTTTGCCTGAATCACATCTAGTTTGGGGGAGAAGGCTCAGTCTTCTGATGGTGCTGATGGAAAAAATGGGGATGATGAAGGCAGAAATCCAGCTGCAGAGGTGCAGGGACATGAAATGCAGGAACAGAATCTGTGACAACTTGATCAGTTTAAGTGGGATTTGAGGTGGAAAAAAATGTCTGTTCCAGTAGCTGCTGTTTGGGCTTTTACCTACCTTGGAAACCGTTGTGAGTTACTGAAAAGAATTGGCTTAGTCTTCTGTTACATAAAATATTGCCTCCTCACAGCAGGAAACCTAAGCCTGGGCTGCAGATGTGGAAGGATCCTGAGTGACTCTGCCATGAGTTTGGTTGCTGTGGTGATTGTCCCTCTGTTGAAATACTTTGAGTGCAAGATTCTCAGCTTGTTTAACATAATTTTCTTAAATTGAGGGGCAGGGCAGCATTATGCCCAACTGCTACAATTTCCACACTTGATTAGCAAAAAATGCTACTTTGTCTGGCCTGGGTTAGGAAGATCTGTAGTGTTTCCATACAGAAGGCTGGTCCTTAGCGTTCTGTGCTCACCACTGGCCTGTGATGGTGGCACACGTGGGGAGGCTGCAGACACCCTGCAGGGAGGGGTCTCCTATAACAAATTGTCTGTCTGAAGCACTAAAACAAAATAAACTGAATTTTTACAGCATCTGACAGGGAAAAAATAGTGCTCAGGCAGGAGAGAATTAGATATTTTCTATATCTCACTCTTGCCTGCAGCTCTTTATGCACACAGTTCCTAGAATCATAGAATCATAGAACCATAGAATAGTTTGGGTTGGAAGGGACCTTAAAGATCATCGAGTTCCACCCCCCCTGCCATAAGTAGGGACACCTCCCACTAGATCAGGCTGCTCAGTGCCTTGTCCAGCCTGGTCTTGAACACCTCCAGAGAGGGGGCATCCACAGCCTCTCTGGGCAACCTCTTCCAGTGCTTCACCACCCTCACTGTAAAGAATTTCTTTCTTATGTCAAGTCTAAATCTACCCCCTTCCAATTTACATGGCACAACCTCTCGGATCCTTCTTGCATTTGGAAGAAGTTCTTCCCCATTAGGTTTGGTGAGACACTGGTCCAGGTTGCCCAGAGAGGTAGTGGAGGCCTCATCAGTGCCTGAAGACATCCAAGGCCAGGTTTGCTGAGGCTCTGAGCAACTTCATCTAGTGCAGGATGTCTCTGTCACTGCAGGGACATGGACCAGATGGCCTTGGAAGGTCCCTTTATAACTCTGTGGTTCTGTGATACTCTTGGGCTTGGAAGGAGCTCCGGAAATGGAGTGATGTAACTGCATTTCCATTCATGCCCATGTTGTGGGTTTTTTATCTTGTCTGTAGAGAATGATTTGAGGATTTTTCTGAATGAATACTAATTTCTAAAAAAACCTTTGTTAAAGATTATATATTTTTTTCCATTATAAAAGGCTATCTAAAGAAACAAAACACTGCATTCCAGCACCCACCTCAAAGCAGCTACAGATCCTGGGGCAGGAATTGCTCAACCTAAACTGTCCAAGCTGCTCTCATTACTTTAATTCAACAGTAAAAGGCTGGGTTTTTTTTTAACTTGCTGATGTGGCAGCTTTTCAAATGCCACCTTCCCTATTCCCATTCAATGTCACTGAGGAGTTCCACACACCAGGCTGTATTTTTTTGGGTCAGAGATCAGACTGTTTGTTTTTATGACTAATAACGTGGACCTTGGGAGCCACGTATCTGAACAGCTTTGAGGAAATCACCAGAGCTCTGTTAAAGTGTAATCCCTGGTGGGACATGTCTGTGCAGGAGTGCAAAGCTGGCTTTGTGCACACTCTGCCCCTGCTCAATGCTGTCTGTAGCCCAGCCACTGCCACCACACACCTTATTCAGCCCCTCTCTACCTGTGCTGAGGGTTGCTGAGATGTGACAGAGTGATGCATGTACTCAATAAATATAAAAAAGCTACAGTAATTTGGGGAGAATGCAGCCTGAAGCATCACTGTCATTAAAACACAACATGAGGGTGGTGAGACACTGGCCCAGGTTGCCCAGAGAGGTGGTGGAGGCCCCATCAAAGCCTGGAGACATTGAAGGCCAGGCTTGCTGAGGCTCTGAGCAACCTGATTTAGTGCAGGATGTCCCTGCTCACTGCAGGGGGTGGCACCCAAAGGCTTTTGAAGCTCCCTTCCAACTCTATGGTTCTATTCTATGAAACAAAGGTGAGTTTCATTCATGCTCTTTCTGCAGAATAAGGCCATTGTAAGGTCTGAGTGGTCATTCAGGTTCCTCTGAGACCTTGTACAGAGTGAATTTTGCCCAAACTCATGTGACACTTCGGACACACTTCAGGATTCACTTTCTTCTGCTTAGTGGAGTTGGTGTTGCTCAGCCTGGAGAAGAGAAGGCTCAGGGGGAACCTCAGAGTAGCTTCTCATTACCTGAAGGGGGCTTCAGAAAGGCTGGGTCAGGATTTTTTAATAGGGTGCAGGGTGGCAGGACTGGGAGTAATGGATGCAAATTGGAAGAGGGGAGATTCAGGCTAGAGAGAAGAAAGAAGTTCTTCCCTGTGGGAGTGGTGAAACACTGGAAGAGGTTGCTCAGAGAGGTTGTGGATGCCTCCTCAATCCCTGGAGGTGTTTAAGGCCAGGCTGGATGAGACATTGAGCAACCTGGTGTAGTGGGAGGTGTCCCTGCCCATGGTAGGGGGAGTGGATTAGATGATCTTAAAGATCCCTTCCAACCCAAACCATTCTGTGATTCTCCCTGACACACACTTTTCTGCATGAAGCCATCTGAAGGGAGCTATAATTGTGGCTTAGGCACCATGGTATTTCTAATTATTTAGAAACCTCAGAGAGAGCAAACAGAGAGTTTTATGAGCAAGTCATCATCTTTAGGAAGGGTAGCATCTATGTCTGTGTCTCCTGCAGGAGCCTGCTGAGCATCTCCATTGTCCTACTGCCAGCTCAGCATGGGCTCTGCTGCTTCCCTCTGTGTGCGCCTCTGTATCTCCAAAATAATCCATTTGGGTTGTTTCATTAGACCTCTAATAACATCTCAATTTCATTTTCCTTCTGAAGATGTTTTCTCCAGTGCTGACTTGTATTTCTGATAACAGTAAGAGGCTGTCCTGTCAGGTTTACAGCTCTTACAAACCACCATGCTCTCTGCGTACAAATGGACATTCCCTTCCTTACTCCTGCCCAAGGAAGCAATAAAAATTTAACATTTGCCAGTGGAAAACACCTGTGGAGATGAAATTAAAACTAGATTATGTGCTTATCAGCTAAGTGTTACAAAAGCAAACTCTTTAGAGATTAACAGAAAAATCGTTGTTATCAAATCCTTATTAAAAGCTTCACTTACCCTGAGCCATTTTGTGCCTTCACTGCTCAAGCATCCCATGTGTGCAGCTCCCTGAGTCCCTGCAGAGGGGTGGCAGCACCTGTAGTAAGTTTTTCATCCTGGGCTGAGCAACACAGGACCTCTTTTAGAAGGCTCCAGTGTCTGGATTCCTGAAAATATTTATTTATAGCCTGTGTGGGATTCAAGGCTTGCCCAGGGTATGAGGAGAAGTGAGGTCTGGGCACTTGACCCAGGCAGATCAACAGGATTAATTCATATGTGAACATCACTTTTGATATAAATTTAAAAGTCTGCTGCATAGTTTAGGCTCTCTATCACAATAGCAGGTGAGCAGAGAAACTCCATACCCTGGTGCCAGAGCTCTGAGACCTTCCTTTGCTTCCAGTGTGTGCAACTGTGCCTGGCTTATCTTAGTAGAATGGGCTGAGTATAATTCTTGTATATCTTGTATTGGTTCCTTAGTAATCAATTATTGTTGATTATTTAGTCTCATCCTATTAAATCTATTTGTATTTCAACCCTTGTTTCTTTGCCTTCCCTGATTCCCCTTTCTGGGTCATCAGGTGATGGAATAATTGTCTGGCCATAACAGGAGTGCTGTTTGTCCTCTCCCCAATCTCCTCCCCTCTCTGAAGGGCTCTTCTGGTTGCATCAGATCATGGGCTGTGACATGCTCCACACTCCCACATGGACTTCTGCTGGGAATGACTCTGAAAACCTCTTGTCCTGCTTGCTTAATTCATTCCTTATTACTATGGTCAGCAGGACAAGGGATTTAAACCAGGCTGGAAGCGGAGAACCAGAAGCTGTGGTTGGTACTGAGCAGATGGTCTTGTATTTGGCTTGGGCAACCTTTGGTGAGATGCAAAGGTTCTGCAGGACAAGAGAGATCTGGGAGGCAAGCAGGGAAATGCTGAGCTGGAAATTCTAAAAGCTTTTGGATTTGGGCTTTGCTGCCACCAATGACTGAGAAGTTTCTGATGGGAGAAATCTGTGTGTGCTACCATGAAGAGGACCCTGCTGGCCACAAATCCCAACTGTCCATGAGGAGTGGGACACCAGTGAGAGACTGAGATCATTCATCATTGATATCTTCACATTGACTGAAGAAGTATCAGGCCATCAGGCCATGGTTTCAAGAATCTTTCTCCTGGAAAAACATCCAATTTAGGGACCTTATGGCCATTTTTTGCAACCCCGTCCCATCTCTTGTGTTAACACAGAGCATAGGATGTAGTTAAGTGAAGAAAAGGTGTGGGGCTGAATCCATCTTAAAAAATCCCCAGCGATTTAGATTTATAGAAACAGATGAAATAACACGGAGGCTAGTAGAGTGGGGAATGCAGAGCTGAAGCATCACTAAAGTTGAGAACAGAAATAGTTTTGCATGGAAGAAAAAATCTCTCTTGAATTCTGGGCCAAATTTTAAGCAAGAAGAGCTTTGCTGGTCTAGCAGTATTCACTGAAATAGGTTTAGGAAGTGTTCAAACGGGTATATCCAGCTCAGAGGGTGGTGACCTGTTGTGGGGTGATGCTCAGCAGCCTCTGGGGAGGCTGGGGGAGGACTGGGCTGTCGACATAGGAGGGTTTGGGAGGAGACATGTTTCCAGGGACACACTCCCAGCACCAGCACAGCCTCAGCCCTTCCTGCTGTGTACAGAGTGGTTTGCCTTCCCCTTCCTACAGCAGGGACACTAATTTTATACAGTCACAGACTTGGAAGGGCCCTTTGAAGGCCATCTAGTGCCACACCCTGCAGTGACAGGGACATCCTGCACTAGATGAGGTTGCTCAGAGCCTCAGCAAGCCTGGCCTTCCATGTCTCCAGGCATTGATGGAGCCTCCACCACCTCCCTGGGCATCCTGGGCCAGTGTCTTACCAGCCTCATGGGGAAGAACTTCTTCCTCATGTCTCATCTAACCCTGCCCTGCTCTAGTTTCAAACCACTGTCCCTCATCCCTTGGCTCCATGCCCTGGCAAACAGCCCCTCCCCAGCTTTCCTGGAGCTCTTTTTCTTAGAGGAAGGGGGCACAGACATGGCTGATGACTTGAGCAGAAGCCCTGGGTGCATTCAGATACCAGGTATGAGCCTGCCTGCTGTCATTTTATTTGGCCAAATGACAATATTTCAACTACAAAAAGCCTGCTCACATCTCTCATTGGAATTTCAGGCTGTGAATTACTGATGTGGGGATTTCAGATTTCATTTTTCAAAACCCAGGCACATTTTGGCTTGCTCATGCCCGTGGCTGAGATAGAGAACCTGCTTCAGTCCAGTCTGAATTTTCCATAGTCATTATGCAAAGTAATTCACTCCTGCTGCCACTAGAGGTATAACATTCACTTGAGCAAATACCAAAGGAAACATTTAGTTGGAAGCCTTGCCTATATTAATATTTCATTTTTCAAATAATGTTTTTGATCTGGAGGTTTTTTTGGCGGCCTCAGCCTACTTTGCCTATTCCTGTTGGGCAGCCTTTCTTCTATTGAGCTACAGCTGAAACAGCTCAGGAGATGAAATGCCACTTTGTGATAAAAGAGTATGGAATTGAGTGCTCATTTAAACTGCATAAAAAGCTAAATTATGGTATCAGTCACTGTATCAATCATCTGGGACTTCCTCTTCTGCAGCCTTGTACCAGAACATTTCTTAGTCTCATTTCACATCTCTTGTTGTTTTGGTGCAAATTTACATTTATTCTGAAATGCAAACATACTGGGTTTTTTTAAAAAAATTAATTTCCTCCCTTCTGAAACTCAAGAGAACACCAGGGAGAGTGGGGAAGCTCCCGTGTGTCCCTGGGACCAGCAGGGGAATCACTACTGACCCAGCCTTTGGTCCCAGCACAGCACAAAGGGGGGGCTCAGCTCAGAAGTGTTGGGCTTATAAGGGGAGACAGAGTTTGGCTAAATTACACCCAGCTACATCCCCACTGCAGTATAATCTCTGTCTCTTTGAAGTTTATAACCCTTTTTTATAAATTTTCTGACATGCTGCCCTGGTTTGAGGAACACAGGACTTAATTTCTCTTGCAGTGCTGGGGAAAACTCCACTTTGAGAAGAGTCTAGTGTGTGAATTAGTGAAGATATTTACTTCCAGGTTTTTCTTGGTGTTTTTGAGCTCCCCAGGTACAGGGACAAGGAGGAGCAAGATGCAGGTGCTTGACACAAGCTGCCAACAGGGTTATTTCACACATTGTGTAGAAATCAGAAGGCTTGCTGAGGAGTTCTGTCTCTCTTTATCTCTTTCTCTCTTTATCTCTTTCTCTCTCTTTTTCTCTCTCTCTCAGGCTGGGATTCCGAGCTCTCCTTGCCACAGTGCTGCAATCTGAGCCCTTCCCATCCTCTTGAAGGCACAGAGCTCATGATGTCCCACATGGATTTATCCCTGCAAGGAGTACATGGCTTCTCTGTAGGGAATGAGCTGGGTACAGTCCTTGTATTTTATATTAGTATCAAGATCAATATTCTTTAGTGTCTTTTAGGATTCTGTGGCTCCAAAGGGAAATAGCAAAACCCCCAGGAAATTCCACAGTGAATGCTCTTCCAGTGCTTTTTTGTGAGGTTTAGCTTGTTCTTTGGAGTAAAGCTGCAGCATTCAGAAAATAAAAGTGTTAGGGACAGATTGAAATGCCAGATTTCATTCAGAATCTTTTACCTGGTGATGTGGCACACACTGTATTTATAGGCATGATGCTCCATGTCAGGGTACTGCATATAGAATCATAGAATGGTTTGGGTTGGAAGGGACCTTAAAGATCATCTAGCTCCAACCCCCTGCCATGGGCAGGAACACCTCCCACTACACCAGGTTGCTCAGTGCCTCATCCAGCCTGGCCTTAAACATCTCCAGGGATTGAAGGGGAATCCACACCCTCTCTGGGCAACCTCTTCTATTGTCTCACCACTCCCACAGGGAAGAATTTCTTTCTTATCTCCAGCCTGAATCTCCCCTCTTGCAATTTACATCCATTACTCCTAGTCCTGGCTTCCTGGACCCTATAAAAATTCCTACCCCAGCCTTTCTGTAGCCCCCTTCAGGTATTGAGAAGCTCCTCTGAGGTCCCCCCTGAGCTTTCTCTTCTCCAGGCTGAACAACCCCAACTCCTTCAGCCTGTCTTCATAAGGCAGTTGCTCCAGCCCTTATCTGCAGTAAGGACACTGCCTGCATCACAGGCAGGGTGATAAACAGCACTTCTATCAGGATGGTGATATCCAAACCCAGGCCTTCCCATGTGGCTCCTGGGTCTGCAGAGCAAGGTTGACACCTGCAGCTCCGTGGGCTATAGCTGTCGCTGGGAACAGCTACGGTCACTGCATTCCTGGCTAATTAAATACAGGCTGCCAGCCAGAGACCCCTGCCACCCTCCTGTGGCCATGTTAGCAAACCTCTGCTCAAATATGGGCAATGTGTGCTTGCAAGGTATGGAAATGCAAACTGAAATCCTTGCTCTGTGCCACATGTGGCCATAATAGTTTTCTTATTCAAAAGAAAAGCAGCAAAGGGCTATGTGCTGTCAAGCTGGGCTCTTAGTGTCTCCCAGAGCTGCTGCTCCTGCTGGGAAGGCTTTTCCTTTGGGATGCAGAGCCAGCCCATCCAAGGCACCCCTGCCCATCCCTGTGCTGCAGCAGTGCCAGGGAAAGCTGCGGTGCTTGCTGCCAGTCTGGGATGGAAAAAGTCAAAGTACAAAGCCAGAATCTTATCTTTATCAAAGCTTTTCTTGAAAGTCTTTACAGACCTGCCTGCATGCAAGTGTCACACTCAGCTGCTCCATTTCCCAGCAGATAGGCAGAAGGGGGCCAGGTCCACACCATGTCTTCTGTCACAAAACCCATAGTGACAGTAAAATAAAGCAAGCCCAGCTAAGAAATGGGACTCCTTGTGGACAGTGGACTTTAGAGTTTTGCTGGTTGTTCCTTTGTATTGAGATTTATTTTCTCATCATAGCCTAGTGATTTGCCCCCTCTCTGGAAGTGTTTAAGGCCAGGCTGGACAAGGCACTTAGCAGTCTGATCTAGTGGGAGGTGTCCCTGCCCGTGGCAGGGGGGTTGGAAGTTGGTAATCTTTAAGGTCCCTTCCAACCCAAACTATTCTATGATTCTATGAATGCTGTGGCAGTGGCAGTTCCCAGTGACAGCTACAGTCCATGGAGCTGCAGGTGTCAACTGTGCTCTGTAGACCCAGGAGCCACATGGGGAGGCCTGGGTTTGGATATCACCATCCTGGTAAAAGTGCTATTTATCACCCTGCCAGTGATGCAGGCAGTGTCCTTACTGCAGATGAGGGCTGGAGCAACTGTCTTATGAAGACAGGCTGAAGGAGTTGGGGTTGTTCAGCCTGGAGAAGACAAGTCTCGGGGGTGGACCTCAGAGTAGCTTCTCAATACCTGAAGGGGACTACAGAAAGGCTGGGGTAGGACTTTTGAATAGGGTCCAGGATGGCAGGACTAGGAGTAATGGATGCAAATTGGAAGAGGGGAGATACAGGCTGGAGAGAAGAAAGAAGCTCTTTCCTGTGAGGGTGGTGAGACACTGGAAGATGTTGCCCAGAGAGGCTGTGGATGCCCCCTCAATCCCTGGAGGTGTCAAAGACCAGGCTGGAAGAGGCACTGAGCAGTCTGATCTAGTGGGAGGTGCCCCTGCCTGTGGCAGGGGGGTTGGAACTTGATGATCTTCAAGGTCCCTTGAAACCCAAACTATTCTATGATTCTATGAATGCAGTGGCAGTTCCCAGTGACAGCTGCAGCCCATGGAGCTGCAGGTGTCAACCATACTGTGCAGACCCAGGAACCCCACATGGGAAGACCTGGGTTTGGATGTCACCATCCTGACAAAAGTGCTGTTTATCGCCCTGTCTGTGATGCAGGCAGTATCCTTACTGCAGATAAATCCCTGGCTGTCAAAACCTTGGTGGATCCTTTTTTTTTTTTTAATGTCCATATTCGATTAACTGAGGCTGGATGAGCTGCTGATCTGATGGAGTTCAGCTGGAGTTCCAGGGGATTGAGACCTTGGAGAATTAAGCTCAAAGTGCTAAAATGCCCCCAGTCAGAGCCCATTAACTGAAATGTCTGTGTTTCAGTGAAATCCTCTTTACGAGGCTGAGGCTCATTTTTCCTTTGTTGCTGCTTTTCTGCCTCACTGCACTGGGATCACTGGGATGTAATGAATTCTTCTTTATTTTAAGTAGTCTGATGGCTAGAGAACCTCTTTGGTTCTAATTTCTCAATCAGAAAGAAGGCAGCTTCTGTTTTTGTGGTCATTTTGGTTCTGTCAGGTGACTGTGGTTGCCTGGGATGTGATTGAGGTAAGCTCCTGTTACACAGATTAAAGGACAACTTATGGTTTCAGTTTATTCATTTATCTGTTTTGTGTAATTGTGGCTCTTCCTAAAGAACATCAGGACCCTTTTTAGACTCTGTGTTTGTTTTCCTTCTGATCTATACTAGTTTTTTTTTGTCAAGAATACTTTTCAGAGTCCTTTTTCACCTGTTTTGCTTCTGTGCTTTCATTCTCCTGCAGTTTTAATTTCTCTCCTGCTGTGTGAGCACTGAGGAGAGCTGAGGGTCTGGAGAGGAGCAGAAGGTCTCAGAGCACTCAGTGGGAAATCCCAAAGCATCACCACTGAGATACCAATCCTCAAAGGGCCTGCTCCAGTGTGAGTGACCCCTCTTCTCAGGAGAGCTGTGTTACCAGAGGTGTGGAACAGCTTAAGGGCAACGACACCATTTGCCTTATATTTTTGATTTAGTGGGCTCCAAAGCTGGGATTAAAGGTACTATGTGCCAGCCTGGAGTCATGGGTGGCTTCTTGCAGGTTTCCTCAGTGCTGGACCATCTCTACACTTTCATAGAATCATAGAATAGTTTGGGTTGGAAGGGACCTTAAAGATCATCGAGTTCCAACCCCCCTGCCATAGGCAGGGACACCTCCCGCTACATCAGGCTGCTCAGTGCCTTGTCCAGCCTGGTCTTGAACACCTCCAGAGAGGGGGCGTCCACAACCTCCCTGGGTAACCTGTTCCAGTGTTTCACCACCCTCACTGTAAAGAATTTCTTTCTTATGTCAAGTCTAAATCTACCCCCCTCCAATTTATATCCATTGTTTCTGGTCCTCCCATCTGATATTATGCTAAAAATTCCTTCCCCTGCCTTTCTGTAGGACCCCCTCAGGTACTGATAAGTTACTCTGAGGTCCCCCCTGAGCCTTCTCCAGGCTGAACAACCCCAACTCCTTCAGCCTGTCCTCATAGGGCAGTTGCTCCAGCCCTTTGACCCTCTTTGTTGCCTCCTCTGGACCTGCTCCAACAATTCAATGTCCTTCCTGTGTTGAGGGCTCCAGAACTGGACACAGTAACTCCAGGTGGGGTCTCACCAGTGCCGAGTGGAGGGGCAAAATCACCTCTCTGGGCCTGCTGGTCACACTCCTCCTGATGCAACCCAGGATTTGGTTGGCCTTCTTGGCTGCTAGTGCATGATCTTCCCTCTTGAATTTTCCATCCTGTTTTCCTTTCTTGTCTGTAGGTAAAGTCTGTTCCCTCCTCTCTCCTCTTCTTCTTTCTTCTCTTTCCTGCCTCACTGTTGGGTGGTAAAAGGAAGAAGCCAGTGGGGTGCTTGTTGGGAGGGACTGGGAGATGGGGAAGGGGTGGCAGGAGAGGGAAGGATTGCTGTGGGTTTAGGACCAAACTGCAGAGTGTCCATTGTGCAAGGCTGGAGATTCATTGAGGTGATGAAGGAGCATGTTGTGAGACAGAAAATGCCTGGCACAAGCTGCCAGTTCAGTTGGGTTTTCCTCTCGGGCACAATGGGTTGAGCTGATGTGTGGATAACTGAAGTTTGAAAATGCTTCTGACTTCATTCTGAAAAGGTTTGAGAGGAATTTGCATTATCATGGTGTGTTTTCAAAAAGATTGGGCATAATCAAGTTTGGAAATTCTTGTTTACAAGTGTTGTATTAAAAAAAAATAAAAAATCTTTTATTGCAGTTGCTGTTTCTTTGAAATGAAACCCAGTGACTCCAGGGTGGAGTTCCTGTTTTTTCTTTCTGCTTATTTGTTTTTTCCTTGCTGTCTGAGGTAAATTGTTACTTTCACTTGCTTATATGAGCAGCAGTTGGTTGGTTGCCTCCTAGTTGTTGGGTGTTTTTTTATTGGGGAACTTTTTTTCCCCAAGAATGGTCAAAGGCACAGCTGTGTTTTCTACCCTTTGAACATGAGATGCAGGAGCTACAATTAAATAACAAAACACAGGCTTAAAATTTTCATAGTTACAACCTTTGACTTCCTCTTCCCTGGAAGGAGCTCATGCAATGTTCTCTTCCTGCATGGCTCGAAGTGCAAGGATAATGGTGGGGAGGGCTGGACTGTGAAGCTCTGCCAGAACCACCTCCTGCCCTGGGAGGAAGCCTGCTGTAAGATCATAGAACCATGGAGGAAGGGACCTCCAAACGCCATCCAGTCCAACCTCCTGCAGTGACAGGGACATCCTGCACTACATCAGGTTGCTCAGAGCCTCAGCAAGCCTGGCCTTGGATGTCTCCAGGCATTGATGGAGCCTCCACCACCTCTCTGGGCAACCTGTTCCAGTGTCTCACCACCCTCATGGGGAGGAACATCTTCACGTCCCAACCCCTCTGCTATGGGCAGGGACACCTCCCATTACACCAGGTTGCTCAGTCCCTTGTCCAGCCTGGCCTTAAACACCTCCAGGGATTGAGGGGACATCCACAACCTCTCTGAGCAACCTCTTCCAGTGTTTCACCACCCTCACAGCAAAGAACTTCTTTCTTCTCGCCAGCATAAATCTCCCCTCTTCCAATTTGCATCCATTACTCCCAGTCCTGCCACCCTGCACCCTATTAAAAAATCCTGACCCAGCCTTTCTGAAGCCCCCTTCAGGTAATGAGAAGCTACTCTGAGGTTCCCCCTGAGCCTTCTCTTCTCCAGGCTGAGCAACACCAACTCCACAAAGCAGAAGAAAGTGAACACTGAAGTGTGTCTGAAGTGTCACATGAGTTTGGGCAAAATTCACTCTGTACAAGGTCTCAGAGGAACCTGAATGACCACTCAGACCTTACAATGGCCTTATTCTGCAGAAAGAGCATGAAACCCACCTTTGTTTCATAGAATAGAACCATAGAGTTGGAAGGGAGCTTCAAAAGCCTTTGGGTGCCACCCCCTGCAGTGAGCAGGGACATCCTGCACTAGAAGAGGTTGCTCAGAGCCTCAGCAAGCCTGGCCTTCAATGTCTCCAGGCTTTGATGGGGCCTCCACCACCTCTCTGGGCAACCTGGGCCAGTGTCTCACCACCCTCATGGGGAAGAACTTCCTCATGTCTCATCTAGCCCTGCCCTGCTCTAGTTTCAAACCACTGCCCCTTGTCCTGTGTCTCCATGCCCTGGCAAACAGCCCCTCCCCAGCTTTCCTGGAGCCCCTTCAGGCACTGGAAGACCACTAGAAGTTCTCCAGGAGCCTTCTCTTCTCCAGCCTCAACAACCCCAACTCTCTCAGCCTGTCCTCACAGCAGAGGTGACTCCAGCCCTCACATCATCCTTGTGGCCTCCTGTAGACCCTGTCCAACAGCTCCTTGTGCCCCACACCGAATCATCTTTGCTTGCTGTCTCCTCCCAGCTTTTGGAAATCAGCTGGTTGAGGGTTTGAAAATGCAGAAGTTTCACCTCAAAGCTGCTGTGTTTGTTTGCTGCTGCTCACTCTGCCGCCGCTTAATGCCCTTTCAAATGCATTTTCAGTCTCCACAACCTCCCGAGGCCCTGGCTGCCACGGTGCAATTACGGGTGCTGTGAAAAAGTACTTCCTTTTGGGTGTGTTTGTTTTAAACCTGCTGCTTAATGACTTTGTTGGACGCCCCCTTAGCTTTTGTGCTATGAGAGAAAGTGAACAGTTTATTCTCTATTTACCTTCTCCTGTTCAGCATTTTACAGACTGCTATCACTTCTCTCTGCTGTCTTATTTTTTTCTCTATCCGAAGAGCTCTTGCCTATTTAATTTCTTCTTGTAGTGAAGCTGGTTTGTATCTCAAAAAAAGACAAATGTGGCCTTTTTATTATTCCTCTCCTTCTTTTACCTCTCACACAAAAGTGTCAAGGAAACCTTA
Source organism: Turnix velox (assembly GCA_013400935.1). NCBI lineage: Eukaryota > Metazoa > Chordata > Aves > Charadriiformes > Turnicidae > Turnix > Turnix velox. The sequence goes on from VZTY01014770.1 coordinate 36,580, forward strand.
TACAGGAATGCCATAATCAAAAGACTTCTTGGTGCCTTTTTGTGCCAAAATAATTAGCTTTCAGCTCTTGGAAATCACCAAAAGCTTCTGAAAGGATGCAAAAACTTTACTCTTCAGCTCGAAGTTGCCTTCCTTTCCAAAACTAGGTAAGAGAATGCAGCAAGTAAACAGGAGAAGCATTTGGATTCGAAATTCTCCTTCACTGCCAACAAACCTTCAAACTTCATACACAAAACTGGAGTGAGTGCAAGGAAGTGACAAAACTGGGAGTTGCAAGAGCAGGAAGTTCAGTAATTCAGCCTGTTCTGAGCAAGGTCAGCACAGCTAAACAGGAACAAATATAGCAGCTCCAGAGAGACAAGAGGGTTTTTTTTTAATTAGTCCAGAATAAGCACAATATCTTCTATTATCATGTGTGAATCTTGAGAGTGATAATTAAAAGTGATAGCACTTTTATTTTAAATTTCTGGGTTCTGGCTTAAATACCCCATTGGTGAGAGGCAAAATGCCTTGAGATGCAGGCAGGAGCATCTGCAGGGAACACCTTGATGCCCTATATTTCTGGCAAAGTTGCATGGCTCTGACCTCCTGCACTTTTTTCCTCTCTTATCCTCTCTTTTCCTATCTTACTGCATTGGAGCTGATTCTGGAGGACTCTGTGCACCTATTTCTTGCTTGCTGCTGTCTCTCAGCTCTCTGAGTCTCCCATCTGGTGTGTTCTGCTGCACTGTGCTCTGCTCCTGCCATCCCCTTCTCTTTTTCCATGCTCTGGCAAGATGAGGTTAAGTCCCTGCCTAAGCTCTTCCTGGAAACTTATTTCTTCCAAACACCTCCCAGATACCTCAGGAGATGAGCCTTCACTTCCTCTTCTGCATGACTTCTCTAAGAAAAAATAAATATTGAAGAATGAAAAGTTTTTTGTTTTGTTCTCCCCAATGTTTGGGGTTTTTTGCTGAGTTTTTCCGTCTGAGCTCTGTGGTGCTGCTCAGGCCTTTTTCTCCTGTCCTGCCTTGCTGTCTTGTTACCACCCACTCATTAGATCATGTCTGAAATTAGCTCATGTGAACTACAGGGCAGGGTTGATTCCTCTCACCTCTTTAGTGAGAGCTTGCCACAGTTTTGGGGAAAAAAAGAAAAAACAACACCAACAACCAAACAAACCAAAACCAGTAAAATCAACAAAATCTTGTGCAGAAGGAAACCAAGGTAAGGAAGGTACTTGAAGCAACCTGATCTAGTGGGAGGATAAGAGAAGGATAAGAGAGAAGTTCTTTGCTGTGAGGGTTGTGAAACACTGGAAGAGGTTGCCCAAGAGAGGTTGTGGATGCCCCCTCAATCCCTGGAGGTGTTTAAGGCCAGGCTGGATGAGGCACTGAGCAACCTGGTGTAGTGGGAGGTGTCCCTGCCTATGGCAGGGGGGTTGGAGCTAGATGGTCTTTAAGGTCCCTTCCAACCCAAACTATTACCTGATTCTGTAATCTGTGCCACCAAAGCTTGGGCTCTGAGGAGGTAATTCTGTCCCTTCTGTAACTGTCTTCACTGACAAATACTCATTAGAATGAAATATTGGATTCCTTTTGGAGTATTTAGTTAAGAATGCCTATGGGAAAATGCAACACACTTGTTGGACAGTGTTTTCTGGTTTTGGGATTTTTTTTTCCACGATGAAATGACAATAAAATAAAGAAACTGATGCTTTGAAAGAGTTCAGCAATGATTATCTGCTAAGGTGATAATAAAAATGTTTATACAAGAAAGAAATTCTTTACAGTGAGGGTGGTGAAGCACTGGAACAGGTTGCCCAGAGAGGTTGTGGATGCCCCCTCTCTGGAGGTGTTCAAGACCAGGCTGGACAAGGTACAGAGCAGCCTGATCTAGTGGGAGGTGTCCCTGTCTATGGCAGGGGGGGTGGAACTCGATGGTCTTTAAGGTCCCTTCCAATCCAAACTATTCTATGATTCTATATTAACCCCTGAATAACACATCAGATTTCCAGTTTGGGACCAGTAACTCAATTTAAGGTGTTCTCAGCACAGAGTTAGCATCCCCTGCAGCTTCATCCCTTTGCCTTTTGGAGACTGTCCTTAATTTTTCATTTTATGAGAGAACAGTGGCTGGTCCTGGCAAAGTGAGACAATGCTGTGGGCTGAAAAGTGACTTCAGGGCTAGAACTGGTGACTGCTGGGTCTGTAGGGGGGCTGAGGTCCCCAGCACTCACAGTGGGGTCTGGTCCACTCTGGATCAGGGCATGAGAAAGATGTGGAGTTCACATTGTGCTAAAGGAGATACTTTTTGATCTGTAAGGGAGAATGGCTGATGCAGACAAGCCCTGGATGCAGTAGAAAATCCAAACTTTGTCCAAAAAATGCACCAGCCAAATGTGGCTTCACCCTTCTGATCCTGTCAGTTCAGAGCAGTCTATGAGACTATTGTTTGTTATAAAATGAATGCTGGTAGGTGACAGATGAAGCAATGCTCACTGGGTGGCAGAAGTCTGTGTGCCCTAACCTAGGAAAATGGCTTTCCTCACCAGTCCCTGTGGACTCCACTCTGTTTCAAAATGTATGTTTTTAGATGTCAATTCTGGTAATGATACATGGCATTTATGACTTTTCCTCTCAGAAACCTGGGCAGAAGGATGTAGTTTGCATCAGGAGAGGCAATTTTTTTTTAGCCTGTCTTTATGTTTTACCTTGTAGAATATATTAAACCCCAAATCCTGTTATTTTGCACATTTATTGAATTCATATTGTTGCTTTCCACATGGATAATACTCTAGAGTTTTAATTTTTTTAATAATGCCTTTCATCCTAAGATCCCAAGCTGATTTGGCCCATTCTGAGGTAGAGTATAGCAGCACTCGGCACAAGAAAGTAACTGGTAGGGGTGTCCCCAGCCTGAGAGTCCCTGCTTCCTGCAACTGAATTATGGAATCACAGAGATAGAAGGGACCTTCCAAGGCCATCTAGTCCAACCCCCTGCAGTGACAGGGACATCCTGCACTAGATGAGGTTGCTCAGAGCCTCAGCAAGCCTGGCCTTCAATGTCTCCAGAAATTGATGGAGCCTCCACCACCTCTCTGGGCAACCTGGGCCAGTGTCTCACCACCCTCATGGGGAAGAACTTCTTCCTCACGTCTCATCTAACCCTGTCCTGCTCTAGTTTCAAACTACTGCCCCTCATCCTGTGTCTCCATGCCCTGGCAAACAGCCCCTCCCCAGCTTTTCTGGAGCCCCTTCAGGCACTGGAGGCCACTGGGAGGTCTCCCCAAAACCTTCTCTTCTCCAGCCTCAACATCCCCAGTTCTCTCAGCCTGTCCTTGTATCAGAGATTCTCCAGCCCTCACATCATCCTTGTGGCCTCCTCTGGCCCCTCTCCAACAGCCCTATGTCCTTCTTGTGCTGAAGTCACCTGTCACAAAAAACCCTCTTTCTTTCCTTCTCTCCTCCAGAAGAAGTTCTGCTGTCTCACAGTATTTATAGGACACAGATGATGAATCTTTCTGTGGGGAGAACTTGGTGGGACAAGGTGGAGTCTTTTTGCTGGGACAAAACCCCCATTCATCTGATGTTCTTTGCTGTTTGGTCACAAAGATGCACCAAGCTGAAGCACATGCTTTCAGTTTGTATCTCCCTGCAGACACATAGGTGCATGATTTTAATTTCTTTTTCTTATCTTTGAATTTAGAGTCCTAAACCTGCTGATGTGTTTCCCAATTTATCAAGAGGGTTTCAGCTGCTTTTTCAGTCACCAGAATGTTTTTTCAAATTTTTATTCTGCACGTTGTTTCTTCTTTGGAAAGAGTCTTGGACTTTGAAACCAGGTCTCTGATGGAAAGCCTTGCCTGGCTGGAAACTTGCTCCTGCTTGGTTTGCTGTTTCAAAGTGTCACTTTGCCTATTCATTTTTATGTGTCTTTGGGCAAATTTTGTTAGAATTTTGCTTATATACCATTATTGCAAAACAATCCACCATCTTAAGCACTTCCTCATCCCTTTCTCATGGCTCTTTCAAACAAAAGGCTATTATACCACATCTGCTGCTATGCAGGTTGTGTGGATGGGGCTTTCACCTTTGGTCTAAGGGCAGTTTCACTTCACAGTGTTCACTTCAAAACCTCCCAGAAAGAGGAAAATACTCTGTTCTGTGCCCAGTGAAGGGTTAACTCATGCTGGGGAGAGTGAGGGGGATCACTCTGCCCTTTTGGTAACAGGTCTCTTCTTCTGGAGTGCATGGAGGATGGCTGAAATCTCTGAGTCGCCCTGAATTATTTCCCTGAGCATGCAGCTTTCCTCTTTTTGTGGTTAAATATGACAGTTATATCACAGGATTTATGCACAGTCAATAAATCAGCAGGGAGAGTGTCTGTAGCCTGTTCCCTGTGCCTGAGCTGAAAATGGAATTCCTGAATTTGCTGAAACCTGAGAAAAGGTGCCCAAATCCATGGGAGGTGGTTGGATACACCCCGCAGACATCCAAAGCCAGGCTTGCTGAGGCTCTGAGCAACATGATCTAGTGCAGGGTGTCCCTGCTTACTGCAGGAGGTGGCACTAGGTGGTCTTAAAGGTCCCTTCCAACTCAGCACATGGTAGCCCATAGTAATGTGGGATTTGTGCTTCAGCTTCCATCAGTGACCTCCAGAATACTGACCTGGAAGTTTTGGAAGCCTGAGAACTTGGTTCTCTGAAGACAGCTCTTGCTTGTCTTCAGTGGAAGGACTGCAGAAAGGAGATAAAGCAAATAAAAGGGGCAGAAATCTTGAAGGGTCAAGGTAGAGCTTTGCAGAAGTTTGCAGTGTAGTTACAAAATAGGGGGGGGGAAAGAATAAAGGTGGTGCTGAGCAATATTGTGGAAGAGACTAGTTTGCCCTTTTCTCAGCAGGGGCTGTATGGCACACTTCCAGAGGCAGCCTGGCCTTTTCTTCTGCCTGGTTTAAGAGCATCTGACTGCTGAGGGGTGAAAATATTTAGCCCCAATACAGCAGGCAATGGTAAAGGACTCAAATTTGCTCAATTCTTTGTACCCTCTCTCCGCTGTGTAGTTACTGGAGCTGTGAAGGAGAGGCTATGGAAGGTAAGAAGCTGCTCTGTATAATCCTGGAGTTCAGTTGGAGGCAACTTCTTTATGCAAATAAGGGATTTAATCTTTGCAAAAACTAGAACTGTGGCTAGCTGTAGGGTAAACACTTAATTCCCACTGTGGCACTGAGAGTTGTCCCTCAGCTCTGGTGGCAGCCCTTTTTCCATACAATAGGGAAAAGGCCTCCAGCTCATGGGATGGAGTCATCACTAATTTTCATAGTGATTTAGGAGTGACTCTTTCTGCTGTGGCTCAAAGCCTTTTAAATCAAGCAGGGAAGCCACCAAGGCAGCTAGAAGGGGAACCACAGAAGCAGAGGGAGGTTTGAAGGAGTTAGATGTTGATCCAAAGCTCAAGGTGATAATTTCTGGCTAAAGGATCAAATGTGCCCCAATTTTAGATGGCTGATCAGTTCAAAAGCTGAGCTCCTTCAATGTCAAAAGGAACGTGGGTGGTGTCTTACAGGTAAATTCCTCCTTCAGATCAGAAAGAAGCAAGGTGAGAATAAAGTACCAGATGAAGCAATACCAAACTCTTAAAAAAAAGAAAGGAAGGTTGCTGCAACTAAAGTCTGCTTAGAAGCAATAGTTTAGATGCTGAGCTGTGTTAGGACATGGAACAAAAAAATAGTAAGTTATCAGCTCAACAGGGAGAAATCCCACCCATCTGTTTAGTCAGAAATTGACTGAAATGATTTTTCTAGAATTATGTTCCTTTTTTACATTGGGATAGAATGTCTACACAGGAGCTATTTCAAAATATTTAATTATAGGAGAGCTTAATCTGCAGGAGCTGTTCTGATTAATTTCCCCATAGAGAAAATGTCTTTTAACTATTGCAGCTGAAGTAATGTAGATGAATGTAATTTCGATTAAAAGAAATGTTTGTGGCAAATCACAGAATCATAGGGTTGGAAGGGAGCTTCAAAGGCCATCTAGTGCCACTCCTTGCAGTGAGCAGGGACATCCTGCACTACATCAGGTTGCTCAGAGCCTCAGCAAGCCTGGCCTTGGATATCTCCAGGGATGTTTGCTGTGCCACAGTTTCCTGGTGCTCAGCACTGCAAGCACAAACTGGATGGAGGAGCAGGGAAGGACCACTTGAGCTGCATGATAGCAAACATGAGGTCTGTTGATTTCAGGAATGAAAAACTCTCATTAAACTAATGTCTTGCACTATCATAGAATCATAGAATAGTTCGGGTTAAAAAGTTCTACCCCAGCCTTTCTGTAACCCCCTTCAGGTATTGAGAAGCTACTATGAGGTCCCCCTTGAGCCTTCTCTTCACCAAGCTGAACAACCCCAACTCCTTCAGCCTGTCTCCATAAGGCAGTTGCTCCAGCCCTTTGATCATCTTTGTGGCCAGAAAGTTGCTATTTCTTGTGGTGTCCAGCAGGAGCAGGTTCCAAAACTCCAAATCCTCAACAGAGAGAGAAAGAGAGGAGGGGGGGGGAGTGTGTGTATGTACCTTGCTTGCTGCTGCCCTTGGAAAGGTCATCCTCTCAAATGGGAAACAAGAGAATTTTGTCTTGGCCTTTAAATGCTAGGGTTGGATGTAAGAGAAGTGGCTTTTAGGTATCTGTCAGTCTGGAGTGGAAAAAAAAAAATCAATTCTGGTGAGGGTATGAACTTGTAATTGTTTAGCATTTCACGCAGTTTGAGTCGGGGCCGTGGCAGGACACGGTGCTTCTGGGCTGCCACTTGGGATCGGCTGAGCTCAGCCTGAGCCAAAAGTTAGTCTCTGACCTCATCTGCCTGATGTGACAGAAATGCAAAGGTGGCCTCATCGAGTTCACCCAGCAGTATCAGCTGGCACCTTCTACCAACAGTTGAGTTTCCATTCAGAAGCAAAGCTACTGCTATCCAGGAGTCTTTCCAGACTACGCTGCAGCTGTGTAAAAATCCAGACTCAAAATGTTTGTCTCATCTGTACAGATTCAAATCCCTTTTCTTTCAGCCTGGATCCATTCACGTGTGCTAATTGTGAAAATATTTATCTGTTTATTTATTTATCTGTATATATCTCCTGGCATTTCTGCTCTGACTGCTACAGTTCAGAAACCTCAACTACACACTCCCCACCTGTGGAGGGGGCTTGGAATGGAAAGTGTGAGTTTGATGGTATTGAATTTCAAAATGAGCTGCTATAGTTCACTAAAATAATAATAAAAAAAACCCAAGCAGTCACCTAGGTTGGAAGGGACCTTTCAGATCATTGAGACCAACCACCAGCCCAATTCTGGCGAGCCTTTTTACCCAGACAAGTGATTTTCATAGAATCATAAAATGGTTTGGGTTGGCAAGGACCTTAAGGATCATGTAGTTCTAACCCCCCTAGTCCTGCCATTATGGCAAATAGGAGGACAGGCTGAAGGAGT
>VZTY01014771.1:0-20479 GCA_013400935.1 Turnix velox
TCATCATCTTTGTGGCCCTCAGCTGCAAATAAATGGAAATAAATACAATCTTTCATGATTTATTTCAGCTGAAGGAAGGAGGCCATAAGCAGACATCATGCCATTCATGTAAAACTGTCTGTCCAGAAGAGCTAGTGAGTAAAACATCAAAGATCTGAGAGCATTCTCCACATTTTCCTTTAAATGCTGGGAAATACAACACAGATACAGGAATCTCAGAGTCTTTGCTAAACCAGCTTACTGCTTTCACTCTAAAAATCATACAACATTGACACAAATATGGCAGTGTACCACCCAATTTCCTTCTTTTCTTGGAAGGGTAAAATGGAAGTGACAATTAGGGCAAGAGAAACCTGCTTTCTGGAGTTGGGTATCTGTTTCACAATCCACAATCTTTTATTTTATTAGACAACTTAGAAAGTTATGGAAAGCTACATAATGGCTCCACTCATTGCCAATTGTTTGGGTTTTTAAATTATGAGTGTTGGTGGAAACATTGGATTTTCCCAGAGTTTTCTTCATTATTAAGCCTGAAAAGCCAAGTCCAAAACTTACTTCTGTTGACACTGGTAATTAATTTATGGGTTTTAAGCAATTTTAAAATAAAGTATGCGTTCTGTTGGCTTTTTGCTAGAGGAAATCAAGCAGAGAAGATGTGAAACAGGAGAGAATCAAGCAGGAAGGCTTAACATTTATGTGATGCTACCCAAAAAGGGCAAATCTGCACTCTTAGATGGCCACCAATATGAAGAGTGATGCTAAAGTCAACAGAAGGATGCTCTACTCTTCCAGGAAAGAGGATTCCTGCCATCATTTATATTCACAAATTAATGAGTGACCTTAAGACACTTGACTGTACACACCACCCCTCTGTTGAACAAATCTCCCCTAAACACAATGAAAAGTGGAAGGATTCATCGTAAAACCCATCTGCAAGGAAAATGAAAAACCAAAACCTGTCAGTCAAAAGGCTGACAGGACAGATGGTATTGGGGGGGGGAAAGTGATCCATAGTGTTGGAATAAGAGCTTATATCAATACTTTGTGCTTCATCAGCCATCTATTTCAATACTTTGAAGGTAGATAATTAAGGATTAGAGGCAGCCAGGCTGTGCAAAGCCACGGATGCACGATTTCCCAGGCAATAAGATTAGCAAAAGAATATTAAAAAACTGTAATAGGCTAAGAACAAAAAGAGATGGTTCCTCCATTCCAGTCAAGACCCTGGGAAATGATGCCCTGTGGAGCAAAGAACGATTTGACTCACGGTGTTTGCAGTCGGGGCCAGTCCAGCCTGGGGGACACGTACACTCTCCAGTGACATGGTGACACTGAGCTGCACTGCTACAGCTGCACAACAGCAGGCAATTCTGGCCGTAGTAACCAGCAGGGCAGGCTGCAGACAGATGAAAAGACTGAAACTTCATACAATCATAGAATAGTTTGGGTTGGAAGAGACTTTAAAGATCATCTAGTTCCAACCCCCCTGCCATGGGCAGGGACACCTCCCACTGACCTGGTTGCTCAATGCCTCATCCAGCCTGGCCTTAAACACCTCCAGGGACTGAGGGGGTATCCACAAAATCTTTCTGGGCAAACTCTTCCAGTGTTTCACTACCCTCACCATAATGAATTTCTTTCTTTTCTTCAGCCTGAATCTCCCCTCTTCCAAATAACATCTGTTATTCCTATTCCTTCCATCACATATCCTATTAAAAAGTCAGGTTCTCATTTATCTATCATTCCCTTCCATTAAATAATGTCAAATCCAACCCAATGAACTCAAGAATTCCTTATCTTGCATCAGTGTCCAACACAACTAATATTCAACAAAACAGCATGAAGGTAAACATCAAACTGTAAAGGAAATTTTCAACCTGTGTTTTCAGGGAGAAGCCAGATGACAGGACTCACGTGCAGAGCAGGATGGTCCAGTGTACCCTGGGGGACAGTCACAGGCTCCAGTTTCTCTGTTGCACTGGCCACCATTGGCACAGGGTTGACAGGAGAACTGACAGTTAGGTCCCCACCAACCTTCTGGGCAATCTAGAAAAAAAAAACCAGAACATGAGATGCCAGACAGACACAGCAGGGGACAGCTGCTGAGGTATTTTTGCTGGCTGAAGGAAGACAAGGAAGGTAATTCAGTCCAGAAGGACTGGAAATGAGGTGGAGCCCAGGTCTTCATTCAGATCCACCTTCTTGGCCAGACTTCCTGATCTGTGAAGTGTTGAGCCACAATCTGGGTCCATGCAGATGCTCCTCAGAGCTCTGTAAATGGTATAGAGGAGCATCTCGTTGTCCACTGATAGTTGAGTTCTCCTCAGACTTTCTTCATCCTGTTACTATGTAATTATCCATAATAATGTCCCATATTTTTAATTCCATCCTCTGTTCCATCACATCCTTCACTTGCTGGTTCTACCAAAGATGGCTTTGGCCAAGGCCCTCGAAGAGCTTCTGAGGCACATTGTGTGCATGTGGCTGCATAGTCCTAAGCTCTGCTCTGGGACTGAGACCTGCTGCAATGCCCCATAGCACTGCTCAACCTGTATAAACCCAGTCCAACTCTTGATAAGTAGACCAGAGGGATAACAAAGGGTAAGAGAGTCACACTCCTTCCTTCACAGGTCATCACAGGGATGGATGTTGTATGTTCTACACCATGACCCTTTGAAGGCCCCCTCCAACTCTTATGCAATGAAAGCTGGCTTTGATCTTTTGAACTTGACTTTAGTGATCTCTGGACAAATTGGGTTGTCTTACTGGGTTGTTCTGTTCTGGAGCCCTCAACACAAGGACACTGAGCTGTTGGAGCAGGTCCAGAGCAGGGCCACAAAGATGATGAGAGGGCTGGAGCAACTCCCTTATGTGGGCAGGCTGAAGGAGCTGGGGTTGTTTAACCTGGAGAATAAAAGGCTCAGGGGGAACCTCAGAGTAGCTTCTCAGTACCTGAAGGGGGCTACAGAAAGGCAGGGGTAGGACTTTTTAATAGGATATCTGATGGCTGGACTAGGAGTCAGGGATGTAAATTGGAAGAGGAGAGATTTAGGCTGGAGAGAAGAAAGAAATTCTTTCCTGTGAGAGTGGTGAGACACTGGAAGAGGCTGCCCAGAGAGGTTGTGGATGACCCTTCAATCCCTGGAGGTGTTTAAGGCCAGGCTGGATGAGGCACTGAGCAACCTGATCTAGTTCCATGGTCCTGCCCATGGAACTAGACGATCTTGAAGGTCCCTTCCAACCCAAACCATTCTTATGATTCTATGACCTACTTGTTGCCCTTTCTGCAAATACTGCATTGCAGCACTTTTGGGTGAAAACAGAGTAATTCCATTTCTACTTAATGGTGCCAAAACAAGACAGACACTACTGTAGCCTGCCAGCAAACCCACCTTGCTCACAGGTAGCACCAGCCTTCCCAGCTGGGCAAATACACTGCCCCGTCTTTGGATCACATGGTGCTTCTCCACAGCTGCACCTCTGCCTACAGTTCACCCCAAAGCTCCCAGGAGGACAAGCTGGTCAAAAGAAACCCAAAGACACTGTCAGTATGAGGAAGCACTTTGAAGATATCACCACAAGCAAATTCAAACTGCACTGTACTGCTACCAAGTCATCTACATCAACATCAGTGTCTCAGCATCAGTGATCTGGAATTAACTGCTACACACCTCAAGAAAACCCACCAACAACTCACCCCAACAACAAATACACTTCTTTTTTGAAAGTTCTACATCCAAACATGAGTTTGCTGAACAATATTTCCCCATCCAAAGAGCACTTCCCAGGGAAAGATGCACTGAGTACCCACATAAATGGCATTTTTCTCCATGAAAGCCAGGAGGACAGGGATGTTGGCAGGCTCCTGTCTGATGGTCACAGGAAACATCAGGAGGACAGTTGCATCTCAGTTTGCAAGCAGAGCCATAAAAGCCAGGTGCACACTCTGGAAAATACAAGAAACAGAGCATATATAAGAAAAAAGAGTTAACCAAACTGAATGCAAGTCAGAAATTTGCAGCAAAATCTATTACAAAGCCCATTTTTTGAGGTGCTGATAACAAAGTATAAATAATTATTAAACAGTTGCATGGACATTTCAAAGAGGTTACAGCTCAAATCCAAGGCAGAAAGAGAGGGGTGGAATATACTTAAGGATATATTCAATTACAGCCATTCCAGAATTACTCTTCTTATCTGGCCCTACCTTCTGCTGCTCTCTGCCTTGGTGCAAAGCCAGCTCTGGGTGAGGGATGTTCCCCCCCCCCCCCAACTCAGCCTGTCACCAAGAATGCTAGAGATATTTAATATTGTTGCTATTATCCCAAGAAGTGGTGTCACAAACCTGACACGTCCCTGCCTGCCCAGGGAGGAATCTGAAGGGAGAATCTTTATTGCATTACTCCCTTACTGTCTGGAGAGGGCTACTGAGACATGAAGACATGAATGCACAACACAATTCTCTTTGAACTATCCTCCTCCCCCAAAAAAATAAAAAAAACTACAAAGAATAAATTGAATTCAAAGACTGAAGGAAAAGCAGCATTGCTGGGACTGCTCACAAATAATCCTGCTGCCATAAAACATGGGTTTTGTCACTTCCTTACTGGCTGCAGGGAGAAAGGAGAGAAGAAAAATGAAAACTCTCCCCATTTTTATTATTTAGTGTTTGATTAGAGTTTGGTTGCTTGGTTTCTCTTGTCATTTGATCAGACAGAACCTCCTGAATTCTTCAGGCTGTATTCTCCTTGATGTCACTCTCAGCTCTGTGCTACCCAGAGCTTGTCACATGAAAAACCACAGGTAAAACAATACACAGAATGTGAGGATGGTGGAAGCAGCAGCCAAACAAAGCAAACAGGAGGAAGGATGAGAAATAACAGAATGAGGAATAAGCAGGCAGAGGGAAGGTGGATTTCTAGGATACCTTTTTGGCACTTTTTGCCCTGATAACCTGGCTTGCAGGTGCAGGTCCCATTCCTGGCATTGCATTCTAGTGTGTGCTCCTTCACACATTGACACTCCTCTGAGCAGCCAGCTCCAAAGGCCCACCTGGGACAGGCTGCAGATAGATGAAAAGGCATCATTAGCTCTGTAATTAGGCAGGAGTTACTCAAAATTGCACACCCCTGCAGGAAGCAAGAGTTTTGTTTTACTTCAAGCAAATACATCCACATTTCTTTGATAGGGTCTATGGATGTGTGGGTGTGTGAAATAGAACCTCACATCATTCCCCCATTAAGCATTTCATTTCATTTTCAAGTGATAAGGTGGAGAATGCAAGAACCAGAAGTGCTTGAAAGCAAACTCAGTTAAGTTTGTGAAGGGAAAAAAATATTTGGACACACTCCAAGATAAAAGCTTCCATGGCAAAAACATAATATATATATATATATAATCATAGAACAGTTTGGGTTGGAAGGGACCTTCAAGATCTAATTCCAACCCCCCTGCCATGGGCAGGAACATCTCCCACCAGACCAGGTTACTCAGTGCCTGGCCTTAAACATCTCCAGGGACTGAGGGGGCATCCACAACCTCTCTGGGAAACCTCTTCCAGGGTCTCACCACACTCACAGCAAATAACTTCCTTCTTATCTCCAGCCTAAATCTCCCCTCTTCCAATTTATATCCATTATTCCTAGTCCTGCCATCACATATCCTATTAAAAAGTCCTTTCTGTAGCCCCCTTCAGGTATTGTAGGGAAGTGCTCCAGCCCTTTGATCATCTTTGTGGCCTTCTCTGGACCTGCTCTAACAGCTCGATGTCCTTCTTCTGTTGAGGGCTCCAGAACTGGACACAGTAACTCCAGTTGGGGTCTCACCAGAGCCCAGTAGAGGGGCAAAATCACCTCCTTTGACCTGCTGGTTACACTTCTCTTGATGCAGCCCAGGACTGGGTTGGCTTCTGGGCTGCAAGCACACACTGCTAGCTCATGTTGAGTTCTTCATCCACTGACACCCCTAAATCCTTCTCTTCAGGGCTGCCCTCAAGCCACTCTCCACCCAGCCTGTGTCTGTGCTTGGGGTTGCCCCAGTCCAGGTGTAGGACTTGGCCTTGTTTCTCCACATGATGTTGAGCCTTTTTAACCATTCCATTGTGCAGGTGTTAAATAAACACAGTTAAAGAAACAGAAGGACTTACTCAGATGGCAGAAGCGGCCGTAGAGCCCAGGGTCACAGAGGCAGGCCCCGTAGAGTCTGTGGCAGTAGCCATTGTTGGCACAGTTGCATGGCTTGTTACAGTTCTTCCCAAAGAGGCCTTTTGGGCAACCTTTTGAGTGGACAAACACAACAAGTCATCAGCTCTCAAGTGTTAAAACACAAGCTGTAGCTCTCTCAGTGCTACAGAAGAGACCACATTGAAGCAACCACAGAGTTGCAAGGGACCTTCAAAGACCATCTAGTCCAATCCCCTGCAGTGAGCAGAGACAACCTGCACTAGATCAGATTGCTCAGAGCCTCAACAAGCCTGGTCTTGGATGTCTCCAGGCTTGATGGGACCTCCACCACCTCTCTGGGCAACCTGTTCCAGTGTCTCCCCACCCTCATGGGGAAGAACTTTTTCCTTGGGGAAGAACTTTTTCTTTATAGAGAGGTCTCCCCTCAGCCTCCTTTTCTCCTGCGCTACTCCTCACAAGACTTGTGCTCCAGACCCCTCACCAGCTCCAATGAACTTCTCTAGACCTGCTCCAGCACCTCAATGTCTCTCCTACAGCAATGGGGCCAAAATCTGGGGACAGCACTTGAAGTGGAGCCTCACCAGTACCCAGAAGATGGGGACCATCACTGTCCCAACTCCTGCACACCACACTACTCCTGATACAGGTCAAAATGCTGTTGACCCTCTTGGGCACACATTCAGCCAGAGGATGAGAACACCACCAGCTCTCCAGCTACTCTCTCCCAAGCCAGCACCACCGCATGAGGTTGTTGGGACCCAAGTGAAGGTGGCAAAGAAGGGGAAAAAAAATTATAAAGTTTCAGGCTCCCACTAGCCCCACCAAGCCAAGAGGAACCATACCATCTTCACAGAGCTTGCCACGCACACCAGGAGGGCAGTAGCACTGCCCTGTCACAGGGTCACAGGAGCCTCCATTCTGACACTTGCAAATGCTGGCACAGCCTTGGCCATATGTCCCCAGGGAGCAAGCTGTGGAGAAAACAGGAAGGTGAATGAGTCAAGAAGTTCTTTTCCCTCCACTAGAAACAAACTAAGATACAAATCATCAAAACTGAGCAAGGAAAGAGACTCTTTGGTCAAGGAGGCTCTAAGCAAAGTCATATTCATTCTATATCAGGTAATAGACTTTCATCTAATAATTTTAAAAAGAATTAACCAAGTTTACTCCAGGAAAGTCCTATGTGATTGTCTCCTGCACATGCTCTACTCCACACAACACCCTGATCTCAAAACACATTGCCTATAAAGCAAAAAAAGCCTAAAAATCACAGCAGTTTTGAATACTTGAGACAAATATTTAATTTTTTTTTTAATTCCCACATAGTATTATAAAAACAGTGGTGTGTTATAAGGTAATCACTGCAATTCCACAGCAGAATTGGGTCCACATCAGCACCCTAAAGCCTTCCTCACCCCAATGCAAAAACAAGTGTGAAATGAAGCCTGGCTCCACTGTTTGCAGCTGGAGCTGAGTAAATACAGTCAGTGGAGTCATCTGACTTCACTGACATTTGATCAATGTACATTAAGAAACTTGACATTTCCCATCAATTTCCATTTGGTTTCCTTGGTGAACTATTAGAGAAATTAAGCTCCAGTTTTCTCAACACTTCAGACTGCCCTAAAACCCCATGAAACTCTGCTGGGTGTTAAGAAAGATGAGTGAAATCAATCACTTGTGGCTAATTCATACACATTATATATACTGTATTTCTCATTGTTGATGTCTGCTTCACCTGACTGCAGGTGGTAACAAAGTCCCATTAAATTTCTTTAAATTCCAGAGATTACATGCATGGACATCTACTGTAAATATAGATCCGAAATGTTATTATTATTATTCATGAAGTGAACTAAGGAATTTGTGTCCTCTCTGGGAATTTTTATCATCTATCCTAAATTAGCACAGAACTACACAGAAGTAAGAACATCCTCATAGCTTCAACTGCCCTGTGTAGAGTAAAAATGATCATTTTAATCCTCCTCATCCTTATTTTCTCAGGTGTTTATAAACCAAACCCACATCTTCAAGAATAACTACAGCCAGGCTGATGATTTCAATCATTTTGGGTTTTTTTTCTTGTATTTCTGATGGCTCCTAAACAATCATGATGGAAAAATATAATTTTCAATTTTACAAGCTAAACTTCCCAAGAAAATTATGTTAATAATGAAAAGAATGATATGGGAAAAAAAAAAACCCAAACAAACAGACTCAAGTTCAACATAAGAATAAAAAGAGGCAATGAATTGGGATGCTGTAAAGATTTTTTTAAAAATGGAGTTTAGAATCTGTGTCCACCCAGACTGTCACACCACCTGCCAGGACAGACTTCTCAAAGTCAGGGAGGTGAGTTGTGAAGTGAAGCATGGCAGGAAAACCTTGGCAATTTTAAGCAGCGGAGTGGGTAGAAATGAACAGAAATACAAATAGCTAGGAAGGGAAACTGCTGTACTCAATTGGAGGGTAGAGACCTCACCCTGTGAGGGGGTTGGAAGGGACCTCAAGAGATCATCTAGTCCCAGACCTCGGCTGAAGCATGAACAACAGATCAGGTCACACAGAAAGGCGTCCAGGTGGGGTTTTGAATGTCTCCAGAGAAGGAGATCCCAGAACCTCTCTGGGCAGCCTGGGACACTCTTCTCTCACCCTCACCCTTGCAAAGTTTTTTCTCCTATTTCTGTGGAATCTCCTGTGTTCCAGTTTGCACCCACTGCCCCAAGTCCTATCATTGGGTGTCACTGAGAAGACCCTGGCTCCATACTCCTGACACTCACTCTTTCCATATTTATAGACATTAATGAAGTTACCCCTCAGTCTCCTCTTCTCCAAGCTAAAGAGCCCCATCCCCCTCAGCCTTTTCTCAGAAGGCAAATACTCCAATCCCTTCATCATCTCTGTGGCTCTGTGCTGGACTCTCTCCAGCAGATCCCTGCTCTTCCTGAACTGATGGCATCCCTTATAATTCCTATTGAACATGGCACATTGCAATAAGATTTTGATCTGGCTATGAAACAACTGTGCTCATTAAATTAAAAATACAACATGTTCCTCCCTTTTCCTACTAGTCTGCATGCTCACAGCAGCAGGACAAAGCCCCCACCTCCCAAACACAGCAGCACTCACTTTCATTACAGATGATGCCAGTCCATCCTGGAGAGCAAACACAGCCACTGTGTTCACTGTTACAGCTGCCTCCATTAAGACAATCCTCACAACTCAGGCTGCAGTCATTGCCAAAAGTGTTATCCAGGCAAACTGCAATGTAACAGAATAAATACAGAATAAATAAATACATACATACAGAATAAATAAATACAGAAGGTTTAGTGAGTCCTGCCATCACACATCCTACTAAAATGTCCTCCCCCAGCCTTTCTGTAGTCCCCTTCAGGTACTGAGAAGCTACTCTGAGGTCCCCAGAGCCTTCTCTTCACCAAGCTGAACAACCCCAACTCCTTCAGCCTTTCCTCATAAGGCAGTTGTTCATAAGGCTTGGTGGACTCCTCTGGACCTGCTCCAACAGCTCAATGTCCTTCTTATGTTGAGGGCTCTAGAAATGGACACTATACTCCAGATGGGGCCTCACCAGAGCCGAGAAGGGAGGCAAAATCACCTCTCTTGATCTGCTGATCACACTTCTGCAGCCCAGAAAGCCAACAGCATCCTGGGCTGCATCAAAAGCAGTGTGGCCAGCAGGGTGAGGGAGATGATTTTGTCCTTCTGTCCCACTCTGGTGAGACCTCCCTCGATCCCTCTGTTGGAGGGAGTCTGTATGAGGCTACAAAGATGATTAGAGGGCTGGAGAACCTCTGCTGTGAGGACAGGCTGAGAGTTGGAGTTGTCCTGCCTGGAGAAGAGAAGGCTCCACAGAGACCTTAAAGCCTCTTCCAATACTTGAAAGCTCATAGGAGGAGCTCTTCATCACAGTGGAGAGATAAGGCAAGGAGAAATGGTTTTAAAATAAAAGAGAGGAGATTTGGATTAGGCATTTGGAAGAAATTCTCTACTATGCAAGTGGTGGGACACTGGAACAGGTTGCCCAGAGGAGCTGTGGCTGCCCCACCTCTAGATGAGGTGAGACGAGGCTGGATGAGGCTTTGAGTAACCTGGTCTAGTAGGAGGTGTCCCTGCCCACAGCAGGGTGTTTGCAACTAGATGGTCCTCAAAGTCCCTTCCAACCCAAGTGATAATATGAATAAATTTAAATTTGGGAGGTAAAAGAACCTACTAAGTCATTAAAAATTCCATTTCTCCATCACCTTTTCCTAGAAGCCATCATGTCTTTTAAAGCCTCAGTTTTAGGAAAAAAAACCCTGCAGATGGCTCAGAAAACACCCAACCTTATGTAGCTAAACATAAATAAAACATTGAAAAAAAAAACCTGGTCAATAAATATTTGATTGCAGTTTCCAGGCCTGATAATTTTGCCCCTGGTTATCTCATTTATCACTTTCCCAACTGGTTGCCATTGTCGTTGAGTGTAGTTGGATGCTCTATGATTTGGGAGGTCTGAACAGTTTTGTTCATAAAAAAAAGAGTTAATTTTTTATTAAAGCCAAGTCCAGCTCCTGATTTTTGCCTGGAGGGCACAATCCTCAGATGAGTAATTAGAGCTCACATAAACATCACAGGCCATACATAACAACAAGAAGAATCACAGAAAGGTTTGGGTTGGAAGGGACCTTAGAGATCATCTTTAGTTCCAAACCCTCTGGCATGGGCAGGGACACCTCCCACTACACCAGGCTGCTCAATGCCTCATCCAGCCTGGCCTTAAACTCCTCCAGAAGAGGGGGCATCATCCATGCAGAGAAGATAAGATGCTAGTGCTACCCTCACTTCCACACATTCTCCTGTTGCATTTCCAGGGTCTTAAAAGTCACCTTCAGATTTGCACCACGCTTTTGAGGACTGAAGCAGACAAATCTCATGCCTCCCTGGTGAGCCACCAGCACATACTGCTGGAATCCTCAGGATTCCAACTCATGGTGAAGTTTCCACCTTCAGTTGGAAATGCTGAAGTATATTAGAACACATCATGATTTCTTTAAACATAGAATCATAGGGTCGGAAAGGACCTTCTAAGGCCATCTAGTCCAACCTCCTGCAGTGAGCAGGGACATCCTGCACTAAGTCAGATTACTCAAAGCCTAAGCAAGCCTGGACTTGGATGTCTCCAGACTTGATGGGCCCTCCATCACCTCTTTAGACAATCTCTTCCAGTGTCTCTCCACCTGGGGAAGAACTTCTTCCTAATGTCTGATCTAACCCTGCCCTGCTCTAGTTTCAAACCACTGCCCCTCATCCTATCACTCAACGTCCTGGCAAACAGCCCCTCCCCAGCTTTCCTGGAGCCCCTTCAGGCACTGGGAGGTCTCTATGAGGTCTCCTTGGAGCCTTCTCCATATGGACAAGTCCATACTTTTCCCAGAGAACATGCTCAGAGTATCAAAAGACACCTGAATCTCCAGAGGTGGCATTTATTCCTCCCACAAGCAAGAATGCAAATATTTATAGGAAAAAACCCTCTAATTATTATAACAGGGCTTGCAAACACCCCACACACCCCCACTTCTGCCTCTAGAAGAAAGGGACTTGTTCCCATGGGCTTGTTCTCAGCAGAGCAGCTTTGGTGGGTTCTGTGTATTGCAGCAACCCACACAGTCCTCTCCTGGGATGAACAGGATCTCTCTGTTCCCTGTGGGACTTTGTGCAGGCACCCTGTTTTCCCCAAGAAGCTTCCCATCCCTTGCCTGCTGTGCTGCTCCATTTTCCCACTCTTCCCTCCACATCCCTCCCAGGGAGCAGCTGCCACATCTGGGGAGCTATCTTGTTCCCCAAACATGTTCCTTTTGGGATGGGACACATGGCAATGCCTTCTCCTGCTGGCAAGGAGGACAGGCAGAAAGCAGGAATCACTCTCATCCCTCTTTAGCTTCTCCTAACGGTTTAAGCCCAGCCAACATCACTCTCTCTACAAATTTTCTTACCAAAACTATCCTACAGTGGCTAAATTCATTATTTGTTCACTCACCTACCCTGTGGACCAGGGTGAGCTCTCCTCGTGGGTCTTCATCCTCATAGAGGGCACCAAGTGTGTAGTGAAGGAGCTGGGGGGAGCCTCTGAACTGCAGCCCTGGAGCCCCAGCAAACCCTGCTCCTTCCTCTGCATCCTCCTCCTCCCCACCTAGGGCTGAAACACATAAACACACAGGACTTGGCCACAATTCCTCCTCCAGAACACTTTCCTCTCAATTAAATATTTTTCTTACATTTATTACGCTTGTGGATTTTCCAGCTACACCCCTTGCAGTCTGCACAGCAATTCCAGCCCATTGATTTCTAAACACAGCTTCTGCTATCCCAAAAAAAAAACCCCTATATCCCCTTTTTTTTCCTGCTGTCCCCTTTTTCTTTCTTCTGGAAATAAACTCTGGTCCTAAAGAGTTCAAAAGAATCAAATTCTCTCAGTTTAATTTTCCTCATTTGATGTCTGAGACTATTTTTAATTTTAATGAAAGTCATTAGTCCAGCTCACTTTTGGAGATGACAAATAGAGAATGAGGCCGCCTGTCCAATTTATTTTCAGAAAAACTAAAAATTCAAGCCTTGAGGAGATGAGAAATCAGTTGGTTTTCTTTTTTTTTTTTTTGTGGTTTTTTAAAATATAAAACTCTTGCCCAAGGTTAAGCAGGTGCTAAACTTCATAAAATTAAGTTGCCAGGCTAAACTGCACTGGTTATACTGGCAGAAACCCAGAATCCCAGCACTGACTTGAGTGAAAAACTTGGCTTGGTCCATCAAAGCAGGATCTGATTAGTCCTTTTTATCCACAGGATGTTAAAGTTCATCAAATAGGGTATAAAAAACCTTTCTGAAACATGAGGTTTGGGTTTTCAAACACATCCAGAGGATTTAAGTGATCATCTCCCATTAATCTTTGGCAAAATCCATTACTTGAGGATGAATTTGGGATCCAGGTGTTGCAGGTAGCTCCCCCTCGGCCTCTATCAGTGATAGCTCAATTTGGGGCTCCCCAAAATCTCAGGATGTGTGAAAATCCCAGTGGAATTCACATTTCAAACCAGAGGGAAATACTTGGCCTTGAAGATGGAAAAACAACTTACCAATGCAGGACAATCCATTAGGGCCAAGCCTGTAACCCTCCTTACATGCACACTCGTAGGACCCCAGAGAATTAACACAGAAATGGCCGCAGTTGCCATTAGCAAGATGACATTCATCCACATCTAGAAGAAGAAGAAAAAAAAACCTAGATATAAATACTGTTTAGGTGTGAGCATCACTGCACCCAGAGCCTGGCTGCATCTGAAAAAGAAAATATTACTTTTTTAGTAGTTTAAAGCTTCCTCTTTCTTGCTAATATTAGAGATTTTAAAACATTTCAGGGCAACAAGGGGCAGATTAATTCACCTAGGTTTTTGTCTCGAGTGAAAACAGTCACTTTAAGCTGTTAAACCCAGTTGATCCTTTGGTTATTTTGAGGTCTTTCTTTTTGCTGAAGTAGTCTTTAAGACCACACATCACCACAAACAGAAAAGAGGAAAAGTTCCTCTCCACTGGCTTGTCTCCCACAGCCCTGCTTTGTCCCCAGTGGATGCTGGGTAATTCCTGGATGCCAGTTTCACAGAGTGGAAATGACACATTTGTAAAACCTTCTCAGCAAAGCTGTTGTATGACCACTGATTCCCTTATTAAGGAAAAGGCCACAAACCCCCAAGGTTGGGATTTGACAGCATTACCTCTTCATGGTGTTCACAGAATCAGCATGTCAGGGACTGGAAGGGACCTCAAAGAGATCATCTAGACCCATCCCCCTGCTGGAGCAGGGACACCCAGGTCAGGTCACACAGGAAGGTGTCCAGGTAGGGTTTGAATGTCTTCAGAGAAGGAGACCCCACACCCTCTCTGGGCAGCCTGTATCACTGTGTTCTCACCCTCCCCCTGACAAAGTTTCTTCTCCTTTTTCTGTGGAACCTCCTGTGTTCCATCTTGCACCCATTGCCCCAAGTCCTGTCATTGGATGTCACTGAGCAGAGCCTGGCTCCATCCTCCTGACAATCACCCTTTCCATACTTATAAAGATAAATGAGGTCACTCCTCAGTCTCCTCCAAGCTAAAGAGACCCAGCTCTCGCAGCCTTTCCTCAGAAGGGAGATGCTTCAATCCCTTCATCGTCTCTGTGTCTCTTTGCTGGACTCTCTCCAGCAGTTCCCAGTCCTTTAAGTGAGGGCACAATATTCCTGATGAGGTCTCACCAGGGCAGAGTAGAGGAAGAGGAGAACCTCTCTCCACCTACTGACCACATCCCTTCTAATACACCCCAGGATGCCATCGGCCTTCTTGGCCACAAGGGCACATTGCTGGCTCATGGTCACCCTGCTGCCCCCCAGGACCCCCAAGTCCCTTTCCCCTACACTAACAGGTCAAACCCCAACTTCTACAGATACATGGGGTTGTTTTGTCTTGAATGGAAGAGTTAGAGACTGTTAAACCATGACAGAAATGGCACTCAAATAGCTGCCTCAAGTGGCTGGTTAGACAGAGCCACTGGTGCCACAGGACTCACCATCACAGGCACAGCCGTCGGTGCTGAGCTGGAAGCCGGCTTTGCAGGCACACTCGTACCCCCCTGCGTAGTTGATGCAGAACTGGGAGCAGCAGGACTCTCCTGTCTCACACTCATCCACCTCTGCAAGGAAAGGGAAAGCTCCTTCAGCCCTTGGTTCCTTCACTGAATCAATCACAGAATATCAGGAATTGGAAGAGACCTCAAGTGATCATCTAGTCCAATCCCCCTGCCAGAGTAGGAACACCTTCAGAACAAGCTGCTGAAGGACTCTGGCTGCGGTTGGGCTGCAAGTACCAGCACAGTGGCATCAGCCACAGGTTCATGGTGCTGCTGCCTGTTCCCTGAGGGTTATGCTATGGCCCCTTCTGCTGCTTTGGTTTCACACTCTACTGGGGTGTGGGGCTTCAGTGTATAGAATCATACAGTTGGAAGGGACCTTCAAACCCATCCAGTCCAACCCCCCTGCAGTGACAAGGACATCCTGCACTAGGATCAGGTTGCTCAGAGACTAAGCAAGCCTGGCCTTGGATGGGGCCTCCACCACCTCTCTGAACAACCTCTTCCAGTGTCACTCCATCTTCATGGGGAAGAACTTCTTCTCATGTTTTATCTAACCCTGCCCAGTTCTAGTTTCAAACCACTGCCCCTAGTCCTGTGGCTCCATGTCCCGACAAACAGCCCCTCCCCAACTTTCCTGTAGCTCCTTCAGGCACTGGAAGGCCACTGGGAGGTCTCCTCACAGCCTTCACTTCTCCAGCCTCAACACCCCCAGCTCTCTCAGACTGTCCTCATGGGAGAGGTGCTCCAGTCCTTGCATCACTCTTATGGCCTTTCCTCTGGTCCCTCTCCAATAGTTTCATGTCCTTCTTCATGTGCTTTTCTACGCTTCCTCTTCTTCACCCACATAAAACAATCTGAATCCCAACACTGGCTGCATTCTACCTTCTCCTAACCCAAACCCTAAACCTTCCCAGGAAAACACTTCCAGGGAAAAGCACCTTTTCTCTAAGTCTTAGCTACCACCAGGGCATTTACAAAAAAGTCAACACCTAGCTCTCACCAGCCCATAAATAACATCTATTTCACCATCCACACTTTTGGATGTTTTCTATGGAAATTATGAGGGAAATGAAGCTCTGATCCAACACTGCATTTCCTCGGTGCACTCGAGGTTGTTGATACCTAATCACCTTCTGCACCGTGTCCATCCTTAAATCAGTATCCCCAACAAGGCTGCTGTGGTGATTAGATACAAGAATTGAGCTGTTATCTCTTCCCTGCAGGCTCTCAGCTGATTCCAGGCCTTGCTGAGTGGGTCAGTGGCCATTCAAGGGCCACCTCATCAATGCTGAGTCTGCAAAATGCTTTTGAACATCACCCCAGAGCAGCAGGCACAGATGGGCAAGGTCAGTGTCTCAATTAACCTTGGAAGGAGTACCAACATTATTAGGGAACACAGACAGGAGAAGGAGGAGAAAGAAGATGTAATTAATCAATGGGGGTGAGGAGGTTGGCATGGAAATGATGAATGGAGGTTATTTAAACACAAGAGTGTTCTCCAGAAATGCCACAAGCCCGGCTCCTCTGCACTACATCAGACATTGCCTTGCTCTGGGGTCTAGCAACAGCCTCCTGTCTGCATGGGAATGTGAAATGTACATCAAAAAGGAGATTTGTTTTTGCTCTTACAAGCAGCTTTTCACATCCTCAGCCTTCCCCTGTGCTCTCAAATTTCTCACCAGGGCCAGAGGAACCACGTCCCTCTGGAATCTCCCATCAGGAGGTCACTGAGTCAGGGCACAGGCAGGAGGTTTTTCTGCCTCCTCTCATCCACACACAAAGGAGGCTGCATAACCCATCTCCCCCCTGTGAGGATCCAAAATCTTCCTCCTCTTCCTTTCTTTTGCTTTTTAAGCCACAGCATCAACAGTCCTTGCAGACCTTGGGGCTTTCCTCCTCCCCTGCTCCTTCTTCTCTCCTGCACTGGGGTTTTTTTTGTTGCATCTGCTCTGTAATGCCTCTCACATTCACCAGAGCTCCCACTCTCCATCTCTCCTTATGTTTTACTACATGGTTTGTTTGTCACCCCCTCACAACACACATACCCCTTTTTTGGGCTACTCTTTAAAATTTTAATGGCACATGGCAGCAAGTCTGAAGTAGAATGAGATAATTTGCAAAATAAATCACATCATGAACCTGTTTAAAGCATGAAGGAATTTTCAAAGCTCCTCTCTCAGAATAAAAACAAATCTTTACTCTATTGCTTTTACTTCCTAAGAGAGACTTCTCAGAGACAACCTCATCGCTGAGGAAATCTGATGGAAACAGAGCAACTTTCACAACACACACTTGTAAACAACAACTCTACTCCTCCAGCACAGAGTTGATTCTTTCCAGCCACCACCTGAGGAAGGAAAATAATTCAGCCAAATGATGCTTGGGCTGGACACCCTGAGATATCTGCATGGTACCAAAGTGTCACCTCCCATCTGGGAGGCAGAACCCCTTCCCTTTGTTAATTAATAATCCCAGCAAACACAGAGAGCAAGGCAAGCTGGAGCAGCCCCGGAGGAAGCGGCACAAAGATGGCATTAATTAAAAGCGGTAGGAGAGAAGGGCAGGGGGTGGGGAGGTATTTCCTTGAGTGACAGCTCTCCTGCTGGCTGCCCTTGCAGAGAGTCATCACACTTCTTCCTCCTCCTCCCATGGAGAGCCAGCAGACACCACAAATTACCTGCACAGGTTTTGCCATCAAAATCCAGGCGATAGCCGCGGTGGCAGGAGCAGCGTGGCCCCGCCGTGGTGTGCTGGCAGCGATGAGAGCAGCCACCGTTGCTGTCCTGGCAGCTATCGACGATTTCCATTTCAATGCCTTGCAGAGAAAGAAATCAAAGGGAAGTTAAAAAGCCAGCAGAGGGAGAGAGTTGCTGGAGAATAAGCTTTCTACAATAAAAAAAAAAAACAACCCACAAAAAAACCCCAACGTTCATAAGCTGTCACAGGAAATATGAACTCAGCTCACACACTCAGAGAGAAAGTTCTGGTGACACTGAGCACCAGGTATTTGTCCCCCTGTGTCTTGACATTCGTAATGTTAAACCAGCAAACCAGTCCAGCAGCCAGCTATGGAAGCATTCATGGGCTTTATGAGATTTATGTACCTAGCAGTGAGGGCTGCCCTCACCCCAGGGGAGGAAAAGAACCATTTGAGGAAGCCAAGTGGTTCATCTATCAAGGTGGTTCATCTTGTGGTTCATCTATCTAGGTGTTCAAGACGAGGCTGGACAAGGCACTGGGCAGCCTGGTCTAGTGGGAGGTGTCCCTGCCTATGGCAGGGGGGTTGGAACTTGATGATCTTTAAGGTCCCTTTCAACCCAAACTATTCTATGATTCTATGATTCTATCTCAACCCAGAACCCTTCTGCTTTAAAAAATCACATATTCATAGAATCATAGAAGAGTTTGGGTTGGAAGGGACCTTAATCATCTAGTTCCAATCCCCCTGCCATGGGCAGGGACACCTCCCACTACACCAGATTGCTCAGTGCCTCATCCATCCTGGCCTTAAACATCCCCAGGGATTGAGGGGGCATCCACAACATCTCTGAGCAACCTCTTCCGTGTCACCCCACCCTTCTTTCTTCTATCCACCCTAAATCTCCCCTCTTCCAATTTGCATCCACTACTCCTAATCCTGCCATCCAGGACCCTATTAAATAGTCCTACCCAGCCTTTCTGTAGTCCCCTTCAAGTATTGAGAAGCTACTCTGAGGTTCCCCCTGAGCCTTCTCTTCTCCAGACTGAACAACCCCAACTCCTTCACCCTGTCCTCAGAAGGGAGCTGCTCCAGCCCTCTGAGCATTTTCATGGCTCTCCTCTGGACCCACTCCATGTCCTTCTTACATTGAGGGCTCCAGAAAATGCAGCTTTAATTTTGCAGGCAAAAGAGCTGGGTTCTGAAACATCCACTAAACACAAACACCTTAAATTTTTCAAATCAGTGCCATGTCGCTGAGCCTAACATCCAATCCTAAAGCAAAACAATCCTCAGGCTTTGACTCTGGGACATCCCACCCCTCATGCTCTGGACAGTCCTGACAATATTTTGGTCAGGTCCAATGAAACCTTTACAGATGTAAAAAAAGCAACTCTCCATGTTATTCCCCCCAAGGAACTTCATTAAATGATTTCTTTAGGGTAAAAAGGAAAACAGCTGGACTTGCTTGTTCCAGAGTTATTTAGAGAGGAATTAATTTCCCCTGCTATGTAGGAGAACTGAGAAACAGCTTCGTTAAAGGAGTCATCATACTTCCAAGAAACATCCCCATCAGATGAGGTGCAGAAGGGTGGCATTTCCCTGTGAGTCACAGGCACATCAGTGTTGGTGGCTCTGATCCCTTTTTGTGCCCTCAAGGAGCAATTTTTCAACCAAAGAAGACACACAAGCCTAGCTGGAAGAAGGGGAGAAATAGATGGAGGGCCGCTTCTCATTGGTGATGTGATTATTTGCATCAGAGAAAAGAAATTGAGTCTTCTGCCCAGTGCATTAAGCTGATATTTAGGAAACTCGGGGATCCAAACACAGATCTGGCTTTATACACTATCTCCATCACTTGTTTTCTCTGTTCTTCCTCGTAAAACTGGGATAACAACTCTTACTGGTGCCACTGGGGAAATGAAAAGAACAAACAAAGATTGCAAATTGCTCAAACACTGGGATAATCCCAATCATAAATATATGCAGAATGTTTTTATTTTTATTGTTTGCTCTGCAGTATTGCACAGGAGGAAAAGGGAATCACCACCCCCTGAGATTTGCTGAACATCAAGAGGAAAATATTATCTGAAAACCACAGTGAAATCTGAGTGATCTAAACCACTTTTTCAACCCCATAACAGATCATTTCCTACCTATCTATACATTAAATTTCCTCCTCCATGGCACTGCTCACAGCTCCCCAACACCCATGAAATAATTCTCCAGCATGTCTCTCACTTAATTGGGTTTCGGTTTTAATGCGTGTTAATGCTTTGAAAGTACATTTCACCCACAGTAAGTATTTCTTACACACACATTCTTAAAGGAGCCACTCATTCTCTGGCATGCAGATTAATTTTCCTAAGGAAATTCTGCTGGAAGTTCCTGCAGAGTGTTATCAGATGGAATATTTGCCCACCTCTTTGCTAAAAGAGGTCACACTCCTGTCTGCAATCCAGCCAGATTGTTAGCTCCATAATACCACTGACTCTTCCACATCACCTCTTTTATTAACCTAAGTTTTGCCCTCAGGGATCACCCATCAAAGTGGGAGTCTTGAGAAAAGCAGGGAGGATTAAGAAACCCCACTGGCAAGTATGTGAGGTAAGACAACAGTTCTCAGAATAATTTAGTTTGGGAAATTTTAGCTGTTCAAATATTTTTTCACCACTACTCTTGCTCATTCCATAATGGGTTTTTTTGGGTTTTTTTTTAAAAGCATCTACTTAACAGATTCAATAATCTCAGGAGAAATATATGTTAACATAGATTAAACAAGAGCAGAACATTGTGTTGGTTTTCTTTTGCAATAAAATTTAAAAAATAAAATACAAAATAAAAGACATAAAATAAAATAATAAAAAATAAAATAACATAAAATAAAATACAAAATAAAATTAAATAACATAAAATTTAAAAATTAAATAAAATGAAATA
>VZTY01014771.1:20780-36305 GCA_013400935.1 Turnix velox
AAAATTAAATAAAATAACATAAAATTAAATTAAATTAAAAAATAAAATAAAATAAAATAAGCAGAGGAAAGGAGCAGGAATGTCTACATTTCATAGAAGTGCAATGTTTTGGAAGCTCAGCAATCGAATTCACCAGCCCCTGAAGATAAACCAAGAGGGCTATTTGCTCTTTGAAATGCAGTAATTTAACATCTGTGAACACAGGCTTAGGGATGTATCAACCTGCAAAAGCAGCAGCAGAAGATGAAGAAAGCAGGATTAAGGCTGAGCTTTTTGCATACATTTCTTTTGCTGGGAGCAATAATCCAGGAGAATTAAAAGCTGCAGCAGAGGGGTGAAGGAGATAAGGAGCCAAAAAGCATCACTTACGGTAGCATTGCTTCCCATCAGCCCCCAGCTCAAAGCCAGGATTACAGGCACAGGTGAAAGACCCCAACGTGTTCACACAAAGATGGGCACACCTGGATCTCCCTTCTGCACACTCATCAGTGTCTGCAAAGCAGAGAGAGAAAGACAAAGACATTAGTGTAGATACCAAAATAAAAGTTAAGGCTACTCCACACATAATGATGTGGCTTGTCCCAGGTACAACTGGAAGCACCTCCCAGCATGGAAAGGGCTGTTGGGTTAGAAGTAACAAGCAGAAGGTGTTGTTTTGGCCTGGAGAAGATGGGTTTGTTAATTTTCAGAAGCATGAGGTGCTCGTAAGTAAAACTGTTTGCTGTTTGGAGTTAAACAGCATAGTTGGCTTCACCTCTGAATGAGATTTTGAATTAATTTGCCTTTGAGTTGTTATTCTACCTGTTACAAGGTAGAAAGTCCTATCTTTTTGTCATTAGAATAAGTAAAGGGTAAAGCAAAAATAACATCTATAAACTTTTGCTGCTGTTATGATGGAGACAGATCTTTGTCACACCCCTGAATCCTGAAGCTTCTCCTAGAGAATTCCAGCAGGGAGTCACCTACTCTAATGGGAAGGAAAAAAGAAAAGTTGAAGAGCTGCAAGTGGGGAAATTGTTCTTCACCCAGTCCTCTGTTAACTAGTTCCTCCTCAGCTTCACAATCACTAGTTTGAAGTTAAATGCCAATAAAGACACCTATCCTCCTAAAGACTTAGTAGAAATGCTTTCTAATAGAGTATTTTTTCCACCATGGGTGCTGGATACAGTCAGGACTAGTGGCCCCTTGTGCTAGAACATGAGAAGCATCATGAATGCAATCAGTTGACTTGCAAAAAGAAGCCCCAGGCAGTGCAAACACCACACTCATGAAAATTTCAGGATAAGTGACAGTTTCTCCCAGGCAGCAACAAACAGCTGCTGTTTGGAACAAAATGGGTTACATTTCCTTTTTTTTTTTTTTTTTTAATTTTTTTCTCCTATAATTAATCATGGCCAGGCTGGACAAGGCACTCAGCAACCTGATCTAGTGGGAGGTGTCCCTGTCCATGACATAGGGTTGGAACTAGATGATCCTGAAGATCCCTTCCAACCCAAACTATTCTATGATTCTAAGTATTGTGTGTTGGTAAATGCTGTAAATGTTCTTTTCCCCTATTTTCTGCTTTTTCAAATAGAAAAAAAACTTAAAAGGCTGGGAAATTGAACCTCGGCCACATCCTGCACATTTTTTTATATCTTATAGCTAAGAACTACATATGGCACTTGAGCTGTCCTCAGTCTACTTCTAGCTCAGGTTCCAAAAAGTCAAATATCAGTAAGAATTTTGCAAAAGATGTTGAATAAACTCTAGGAGAAAAACAATCATAAAACCACAGCAAGATGAGATGCCTGAAGATCCAAAAGGCTGTTGCCATGAGGCTGGGAAAAGAATTCGTTCCAATCCATGACATTGCAAGGTACCTAATGCTTTAGTTTATGCATAAATTAACAGAACTGTCAACTTCTATCCATGATGAAAGAAGGAAATGAGCTGACCCTTGTATTAAACCCACTGCTGTTTCCATCTGTTAATCATCAGAGCATCTACTCTACTTGAAAACACTTTGCTTTTTCAGGGATTGGAAGGGACCTGAAGAGATCACCTAGTCCCATCCCCCTGCAGGAGTAGGAACACCCAGATCAGTCCCACAGGAAAGCATCCAGGTGGGGTTTGGATGTCCCCAGAGAAGGAGACCCCACAATCCTCTCTGGTCAGCCTCTGGTGTCACCCTCATCATGAAAAAGAGAGGGGAAAGGTTGAGGTGTGCGATGCTACTTGCATTAGGGTGTCAACCATAGGAAAAATTATGCCCACATTCCCAAAAAAAAGCATTAAGAAATTAGTGCCCATCCTTTATGTCTACCCTGATCCAGACAAAGGCTGGCAAAAACCTGCCCATCCTCAAGTCCACAGGTCTTCTGCACTTCATAAAACTGATAAATCACTCAGGTTTCCCCTACTGAAAGAGAAAAGCAGGTACTTTGGCCTCTGCTCTCCCCACATTTGGGGTCAGAGGTGCTTTAGATCCCTTTGAAAACCTCAGACTAAATACAGGACTTTGGAATTCAACTTTTTTAAGCTCTTTTTTGCAAATCTCAGACGTTTTTATTTCTTCCTTCACAGTAGTTTCTCTATTAATATGGGAACAGCTTCTCAGCTAAAAAGCTTTTTGAATTCTAAGTAGGTTTTCAGCGACCTGGTTCAGAGTGTTACTTGAACCAATTTTCCACGAGCTGTATCTGGGGCATTATTTTAAAGGGACCTTTCTGGAGTAACAGCAGAGCACCTACAAATCCAGCTGCTAGAAAGAGGGGTTTAAGAAAAGACAGAGTAATTTTCATTACTAAGACAGTCCTTTAAGACATTGGGGTGAAATAAATAGCAAAGAGAGAAGTGAAGTTTCCAAATGTATATGTGTATTTGTACAAATTACTCTTTTTCACTCCAAGTTCAGAAAGTCTGATTAGTACATTTCTTTCAGATAGAATCATAGAATGGTTTGGGATGGAAGGGACCTTCAAGATCATCTAGTTCCAACTCCCCTGCCATAGACAGGGACACTTCTCACTAGACCAGGTTGCTCAATGCCTCATCCAGCCTGGACTTAAATACCACCAGGGACTGAGGGGGCATCCACAACATCTCTGGGCAACCTCTTCCAGCGTCTCACCACCCTCACAGCAAAGAACTTCTTTCTTCTATCTACCCTAAGTCTCCCCTTCTTCCAATTTGCATCCATTACTCCTAGTCCTGCCATCCTGGACCACATTCAAAAGTCCTTCCCCAGTCCTTCTGTAGCCCTTTTCAAGTATTGAGAAGTCACTATGAGGTCCCCCCTGAGCCTTCTCTTCTCCACGCTGAACAACCTCAACTCTTTCAACCTGTCCTTAAAAGGGAGGTCCTCCAGCCCTCTCATCATCTTTGTGGCCCTTCTCTGGACCCAGAATCATAGAATGGTTTGGGTTGGAAGGGACCTTAAAGATCATCTAGTTACAACCCCCTGCCATAGGCAGGGACAAGTCCCACTACACCAGGTTTCTCAGTGCCTCATCCAGCCTGGCCTTAAACACCTCCAGAGAGGGAGCATCCACAACCTCTCTGAGCAACCTGTTCCAGAAATGGTCCATAGTTTCTTCCTTAAACAGGACTTTTTCTCTGCAGAAAGAGATAATCCCGTGGATGACCCTCCCACTTCCCAATTCCTCTTTCAATCTGGAAGATTTGTGAGCATCTTCCATCCCCACCTGTGCAGGGCTCTATCACTGAAACCAATTAGAGCACGCTCTCAACCCCAAAGGTCATGGCTTTATCCGAAAATGATCTTACCCACCATGGTTACAACTAACAACGAAGATTACTGGAGCTGTAGGAGATTAGACTGAAAAATATATATGACAGCAAAGCTCTTGTTTTCCTGCCTGCTGTTTTCTCTCTTGCAGGACAAAGTTGTTCGTTGAGTGCCAGCAAGGTTTTAAAACAGTGGGAAACGGGGCTCATGTTACTCTTTGGAAGCAGGATGAGAAAACCACATTTTCTTCTTATTTTGCCATAACTGAGCAGATTTCAAGAGTCACTCGAAACAACAGCAATTAGCACTCCAACATGTGTGAACCCATAAACACCTACAACATGGAACAAGGTGTATTTGAAAGCCTCTAGAGGAAATAAAAGCTGAAGAGCCTCCAAAGACCTACTTCAGTCTAAAAAAAAATATGCCCTCAGATTTTTGTCCCTTTTTTTTCCAATAATGGCTCACTACTTTCAAGGATAAACCACTCTAAGTGGCAGGTACTCAGAAACACAATTTAGAAAACATGTACAGAAGTCTCCACCTCAAAGACTTCACTGTGGTTTCTGGGTTTATTTCAAGAACAAAAACCTGCTGTAATGAAGTACGACGGTTGTTGTAAGAAGGGGCTGACCTCCACGATCAATATGATCTGCCAGAATCCGTTTATTGAGAGCATGAGACAAGTTTATATACAGTGATGGCTAATTATCAATGCTACTAACATACTGATTGGTTACAGGTTACATTCTTGCATTAATGTCAGACCCTCCTCTTACAGTTTTTCTGCCAACACACAGCTGTACACAAGTCCTTGTTATCTGTTCCTTGTTCTTTACTCCCTCTGATACTTTCCCAGACCATCGAAGACACAGGCGAGCTCCAAGGCCATCAGGTGGCTTGATAAGATTTGCTTCAGGCTTTGAGCTGAAAACTTAGTAGCAGTTGTTAGCCCTTTATAGCCTGTGCCCACACTGCAACACTGCTGGAAACTTAGTGAGGAATTTTCACTGATGAATTTTACTGATGAATTCAGGTTGCACCAAGCAACCTGGTCTAGTGGGAAGTGTCCCTGCCCATGGCAGGGGGTTGGAACTAGATGATCTTTAGGATTCCTCCAAACCCAAATAATTCTATGAGCTCCAAATAAAGCTCTTGGAAAACCTATTTCCTTCCAATGCCAGCTCTAATCTAATTTTACCATTTTATTGTCCAATTTGAGACATCTGCCCCAAAATCACTCACTTGCCTCCAGTCAAACATCTCCCCAGTGGCCAGCTCAGGCTCTGAACAAAGCAGCTTCTATCAGGCATTAAGAAGAAAGTCAACAACACCTCCAGAGACCTGAAGTTAGGGTTTCAGTAACCCTGGAGAAGAGTTGAAGGTGTTGTCCTCCAGACCTTGCTGCTTCACTCTTCCAGTGGCTAACCACGTGCATACAAACAGCTACACAGGAGAAGAGCAAGAAAAGCCCTCTATTTTATAAAGATACATCTAAAGATGGGTTGGATTTTCATTTTTTTTAAACTCTTCTGTGAACCCAGTGGCATTTTGTGCCACCAAAGGAGGAAGCTGCCCCTGAACACCCTCACTTTGCCTCCTTTCACCTCACACCGTCTGGAGAATGTAATAGTCTAAGGCTGTAGACTCAGAGTTTGACTTGACAGTATTTAAGAAATAAAAAAAAAAAAGGAAAAGAAAAAAAAAAATCCCTGCTAATGATGTGAAACTGAAATTTTCTGTTGGACTTTCAACACGGTGGGTTGCAAATAGGTTTCCAAGGGACAGCAGCACTTCATCCTGCCGTGACACTTTCAAGCCTGACAACTTGGCTCTGCAGCTTGACAATTTGTGATCTACAAAGGATTTAGCTTCAAGCAAGGACTCGTTCCTTGCTGCTAGGAAATGCTGAGGGATTTTCTGATTATTTTTCTGTTTGGTTCAATTAAATGAAATCACTATCAAGCAGCATCTGTTAAACCTGCATATTACAAGGTTATGGGAACATCTAAAGCTTTAATTTGAGAATGATTACAGGCATAGAGTAGAACTTGTAATAATCCATGACATGGTAACAAGTAAACAACAAATTATAGGGTAGATGTTAGTAAAACATAGTATTTTGAATAAAGATAGCAATCTTGCAAGATAAAAGTTTTTAAAAGAGAGATCTTCAGGATGGAAGGCAAGCACTGACTGACATGTTTTCTACTGATGAATCTGTTCCTTCCTGTTAGAGGCAGTTTTCAGAAACAGATAAAAATAACTCATTGGCATTTTTTTCTCCCTACACAATTAGCTCTTTCTGTTTGATTTAATAACCACAGTGGATAAAAGACTCCATCCTGTGAATCACACAAAGTCAGGGATTGGAAGGGACCTCAAGAGATCATCTAGTCCCATCCCACTGCCAGAGTAGGAACATCCAGATCAGGTCACAAAGGAACAGGTCCAGGTGGGGTTTGAATGTCTCCAGAGAACGAGATCCCACAACCTCTCTGGGCAGCCTGGGACACTCTACTCTCATCCTGACAAAGTTTCTTCTATTTCTGTGGAACCTCCTGTGTTCCAGCTTGCACCCATTGGCCCAAGTCCTATCTTGGAGGTCACTGAGAAGAGTCTGGCCCCATCATCTTGATACTCACCCTTTCCATATTTATAAACATGAATGAGGTCAAGAGAAAGAGATCTCTTCTTGCAACCCCTGGATAACCCAGCAGAGAATTCACTCTAACACACATTCTATACAGCCCATTCTCTTATTGCCAATCCAAATGCATTCATGCCACTTTATCCTCATTTGTTCCTGTAAAAATCTCATCCATCATCTTAACCAGCACCTTTCTCTCCAAGTATTTATTTGCTAAGGTGTTTATTGGAGAAAGGCTTCCTGCTCAGTCTTCATTCTACCAGCTGTTCTCCCTTTGGGAGATGGATTCTCCTCCCTCTGACCACAGCTGTCCTCCTATGGGGTTGGTGCAATGATATTTTGATTTACACCACCCTGAAGACTGGTAAGCAGGCTTAGATGAGAACTCCAGATGAGGTCTAATCCCCAGACAAAACTGACCTTGACCTGCTTAGTAATTACTAATTGGTGATGAACTGCAACCTTCAGTGTGTGGCTGACCCTCATCAGCCCCACAAAAAGAGGGAGCAAATGGCCACAATGTCCTATTTAGTGACAAAATCTCATCCATCAGGGGACACAGACTGTTCATTTTGCTGCTAAGCTGAGGCATAAAGGTCTGAACTGCTCCAAGTGACCCAAACTGGCATCAGACCATGCCAATCCAACCTCTGTCCTATCACACCACCACAAAAGAAGCACAAAAAAGTTTTACACAGAGTCCTGCACATCCAGCTGGCTTGGCCAAGGACATCTCCAGAGCCAATGACAGCCATGAGAAGTCTGAAATTAGGCTGGAAAACAGTGGAGGAAGATCTCTAACACCTTCTTCCNTGGCTAACCACGTGCATACAAACAGCTACACAGGAGAAGAGCAAGAAAAGCCCTCTATTTTATAAAGATACATCTAAAGATGGGTTGGATTTTCATTTTTTTTAAACTTTTCTGTGAACCCAGTGGCATTTTGTGCCACCAAAGGAGGAAGCTGCCCCTGAACACCCTCACTTTGCCTCCTTTCACCTCACACCGTCTGGAGAATGTAATAGTCTAAGGCTGTAGACTCAGAGTTTGACTTGACAGTATTTAAGAAATAAAAAAAAAAAAGGAAAAGAAAAAAAAAAATCCCTGCTAATGATGTGAAACTGAAATTTTCTGTTGGACTTTCAACACGGTGGGTTGCAAATAGGTTTCCAAGGGACAGCAGCACTTCATCCTGCCGTGACACTTTCAAGCCTGACAACTTGGCTCTGCAGCTTGACAATTTGTGATCTACAAAGGATTTAGCTTCAAGCAAGGACTCGTTCCTTGCTGCTAGGAAATGCTGAGGGATTTTCTGATTATTTTTCTGTTTGGTTCAATTAAATGAAATCACTATCAAGCAGCATCTGTTAAACCTGCATATTACAAGGTTATGGGAACATCTAAAGCTTTAATTTGAGAATGATTACAGGCATAGAGTAGAACTTGTAATAATCCATGACATGGTAACAAGTAAACAACAAATTATAGGGTAGATGTTAGTAAAACATAGTATTTTGAATAAAGATAGCAATCTTGCAAGATAAAAGTTTTTAAAAGAGAGATCTTCAGGATGGAAGGCAAGCACTGACTGACATGTTTTCTACTGATGAATCTGTTCCTTCCTGTTAGAGGCAGTTTTCAGAAACAGATAAAAATAACTCATTGGCATTTTTTTCTCCCTACACAATTAGCTCTTTCTGTTTGATTTAATAACCACAGTGGATAAAAGACTCCATCCTGTGAATCACACAAAGTCAGGGATTGGAAGGGACCTCAAGAGATCATCTAGTCCCATCCCACTGCCAGAGTAGGAACATCCAGATCAGGTCACAAAGGAACAGGTCCAGGTGGGGTTTGAATGTCTCCAGAGAACGAGATCCCACAACCTCTCTGGGCAGCCTGGGACACTCTACTCTCATCCTGACAAAGTTTCTTCTATTTCTGTGGAACCTCCTGTGTTCCAGCTTGCACCCATTGGCCCAAGTCCTATCTTGGAGGTCACTGAGAAGAGTCTGGCCCCATCATCTTGATACTCACCCTTTCCATATTTATAAACATGAATGAGGTCAAGAGAAAGAGATCTCTTCTTGCAACCCCTGGATAACCCAGCAGAGAATTCACTCTAACACACATTCTATACAGCCCATTCTCTTATTGCCAATCCAAATGCATTCATGCCACTTTATCCTCATTTGTTCCTGTAAAAATCTCATCCATCATCTTAACCAGCACCTTTCTCTCCAAGTATTTATTTGCTAAGGTGTTTATTGGAGAAAGGCTTCCTGCTCAGTCTTCATTCTACCAGCTGTTCTCCCTTTGGGAGATGGATTCTCCTCCCTCTGACCACAGCTGTCCTCCTATGGGGTTGGTGCAATGATATTTTGATTTACACCACCCTGAAGACTGGTAAGCAGGCTTAGATGAGAACTCCAGATGAGGTCTAATCCCCAGACAAAACTGACCTTGACCTGCTTAGTAATTACTAATTGGTGATGAACTGCAACCTTCAGTGTGTGGCTGACCCTCATCAGCCCCACAAAAAGAGGGAGCAAATGGCCACAATGTCCTATTTAGTGACAAAATCTCATCCATCAGGGGACACAGACTGTTCATTTTGCTGCTAAGCTGAGGCATAAAGGTCTGAACTGCTCCAAGTGACCCAAACTGGCATCAGACCATGCCAATCCAACCTCTGTCCTATCACACCACCACAAAAGAAGCACAAAAAAGTTTTACACAGAGTCCTGCACATCCAGCTGGCTTGGCCAAGGACATCTCCAGAGCCAATGACAGCCATGAGAAGTCTGAAATTAGGCTGGAAAACAGTGGAGGAAGATCTCTAACACCTTCTTCCCCACCAACTCTCCCCTTTTTGGACTTTTTCTCACAATCTCAGGTACAAAGCACGGCCATCCTGTGAGAGACAGAGAAGATACAGCTGAGGAGGAGGCCAAGCCAAAGGCCAAAGATTCTCAGTGCTCAGCATGAGCTGGAAACATGCTGAACAGCAGGATTTACTTACACTTTATACACAGCATACAAAAATCTCTGAGCAGAAGAGGAGCCATATGGAAACGGTTTTGTGACAGGCATTTTAGTGCAATAAATCCATAAATTTGGCCCCATCTTTCTTTGGCATATTCAAGAGTACCATGTGTGTTGCGGAAGGAAAGGGGGAGAGGGAGGATTGTCTTAAAAACTGATGAATATGTTAAGATACATGAGAAAAACAACCCCCAGAAAGACAACCAAACTCAAAGTTTGTATTTCTCTTCTGTTGGTGAGACTGCTTGCTCAGAAACCTGAAGGAGAGGACAAATTAATCAGGTTGCCATTAGGAGGAACATAAGCCAAAAGCTGAAAAAGAAAAGGCTTTATGAAGAATAAAGCAAGGAATCCAGGCCAAGTCTACATATGACCTGTTGAATTGTAACATGTTAGAATTAAATTATAACTAAGTTCCCAGCCTATGTCATCATTGTCAGTGTGCAGTGAACAGCCAACTGTCTACGAGGCCAAAATCTCATTTCAAGTTGTGAATTAACATGAACATCATCCCTCAAACACTTGTTATTTTAATTCTGTTAATAAACACAGAAACACAGAACACAGACTATTAGGGTTGGAAGGGACCTTCAAAAGCCATCTAGGCCAACTCCCAGCAGTGACAGGGACATCCTGCATTAGATGAGGTTGCTCAGAGATTCAGCAAGCCTGGCCTTGGATGTCTCCAGGCTTGATGGGGCCTCCACCACCTCTCTGGGCAACCTTTTCCAGTGTCTCACTACCCTCATGGGGAAGAACTTCTTCCTAATGCCTAACCTCAACAATTCCTTGAGCTACTTTTGGCAAGCTGGATGAAATATAAATTACTACAGAGACACAAAGCAATATCCTTAGGGTTTTTGTTATTGTTTTTTATGTGTGTCCTTGGGCAGAGCTGCAAAGCCAGTCTTGCTTCACATCTCACACCCGAACACGTTGCCCAGAGAGGTGTTGCAAGTTCCATCCCTGAAGAAATCCGAAGTCACATTTATTTGCTGAGGCTCTGAGCAACCTCAAGGGGGTTGTGCTAGATGGCCTCTGAAGGTCCCTTCCAACCCAACACAGTCTATGATGATGTCTATGACTTACCCTCACAGGATTTGCCATCCCTCTTCAGCTGGTAACCTGGCTGGCAGCGGCACTCATAGCGGTCTTCTCCAAGCTGAACACACTCCTGCTCACAGCCCCCCTTGTTAACACTGCAGGAATTGGTGGCTGAAACCAATAAGGAAGAAGTTTTTTATGGTGAGAGATTGGAAGAGGGTGCCTAGGGAGGTTGTGGATGCCCCCTCAATCCCTGGAGGTGTTTAAGGCCAGGCTGGATGAGGCACTGAGCAACCTGGTCTGGTGGGAGGTGTCCCTGCCCATGGCAGGGGGGTTGGAACTACATGATCTTTCAGGTCCCTTCCAACCCAAACCATTCTATGATTCTATAATCCAAGAAAGAACTGAAGAAATGCATGTCAACCACCCAAGAAACACATTTCCTATTTGAAACACATAAATGACAGTGAAAATAACACCAACATTGCTGAACAGCTTTCATAAATGCACCTGTCCCCATCCCCCTGTGTGATCACTCCCCCCTGATTTCATGGTGCTTGTCTAACAAAGCATCCCATGTCAGCAAAGCCCCCAACTGCAGGGAGATGCAGGTGAGATCTAAAGAGCTGGGATGCTGACTGAAGTGCAGCCACCCTTTGATCTGACAGCAGCAAAGCACTCAGGAATCCACCAAAGTAAGGAGTTGAAAAAAAAACCAAAAAAACAGAGCAGCCCCGCTGGCACTTGCCCATCTTTGGGGCTTTTTCCCTTAAAGAAAAAAAAGAATAAAAAAAGAATAATCATCTTCATCTTTTCAGGCTGATTTCCTCAGCCTCATGCATAGGAAATTGCAAATGATAGGAGTCACAAGCTGTGCAGGATGGACCATGAGTAATGAGATGCTCTTTAGTACATCTCTGAAGATGCTGCTTCTTTTACCCAGGCAAATTAATGCTCTTTTTATTTTGGTCACCACGCATCTCCAGCCTCTGGAGAAACATTTCTCTGCCTGCCAAAATACATTAACACACACCCACACACCTCTCTGCACACTGCATGTAAAAATAAGATCATTTAAACCTGTTATTGTGCTGTAGGTAGGTACATGTGAGTGTGTCTCTACCTATATATACTTTAACAGCAGGGATGGGTTATGTTGTCCATGAGGAGCTTTGTAGCCAAGACAATGGCAACCTGGGGTGTATTAGAAAGGGATGAGGTCAGTAGGTCAAGAGAGGATCTCCTCCCCCTCTATTCTGCCTTGGTGAGTCCACATCTGGAATATTGTGTCCAGTTCTGGGGCACATAACACATGTTGACTGCTCAAAAGTCAGAGGCTGATGCCTCCTCTCCTTACCTCAGCTGAAGGAGGACAGTGAACTGCTGGAGAGAGTCCAATACAGAGACACAGGGATGATGAAGGGATTGGAGCATCTCCCTTCTGAGGAAAGGATGAGGGAGATGGGGCTCTTTAGCTTGGAGAAGAGGAGACTGAGGGGTGACCTCATTCATGTTGATAAATATGGAAAGAGTGAGTGTCAGGAGGATGGAGCCAGGCTCTTCACAGTCACCTCCATTGGATAGGACATCATTGATAGGACAGGGGGCAATGGGTGCAAGCTGAAACGCAGGAGGATTCACAGAAATAAGAGAAAATGTGGGGTCTCCCTCTAAGAAGATTGGCACAGACTGCCTAGAGAGGGTGTGGGGTCTCCCTCTAGAGAGATATTCAAACCCCACCTGGATGCCTTCCCGTGTGACCTGATCTAGGTCTTCCCACTGTTGCATGGTGCTGGGACTAGATGATCCTTCCAGGTCTCTTCCAATCTCTAACATTCTGTGACTCTTTCATGGAAGGCACGTTAAACTCTGGACTCAATAATCCAGTTAGCTATGGATTATTAACTCTCTTATCTGTAATAGACATCAAGAAAACAAGAGCCACCCTGTGCTTCCATGACTTTGTGCAGTCAAACGTGCACTGAAATGACAAAAAGAAGTGCAGGTTTTGACATCACTGTGGATTTATATACTGCAGGAACCAAGAAAGACCTCACTGACCACCAGACCTGACCCCACCTGTGCCTGCAAACAACATACCTGGTTGCCCTCTTTGAACCTGAAAGCAGTTTGACTTCTACACAAGACACAACAAGTACACCCAAAGTTTCCTTCTTGCTCCACGTTTCCATCCAAAGCCTTGTTTTTCAGCAAGAATATTCAAGTAAGATGAAAATACTTCAGAGCCTGAAAAACACCATCAGTGGGTTCCAAGCCAGCAAGTACATCTTGAATTTTTTTTTAAAGTGTCATTTTCTCCCTTCTTCTTCTGAGCATAAGCCAGTTGGATGAAATGGGAGCAACC
Source organism: Turnix velox (assembly GCA_013400935.1). Taxonomy (NCBI): domain Eukaryota; kingdom Metazoa; phylum Chordata; class Aves; order Charadriiformes; family Turnicidae; genus Turnix; species Turnix velox. The sequence goes on from VZTY01014771.1 coordinate 33,615, forward strand.
TGTCCTACACCAAGAATGTTGGAGGCTTCAAAGACAGAAGGTGAGAGGGATGAATTTGCCCTGTGGTGTGGCCATGGAGCACAAGTCAAGGCTGTGCTGGTGGCTGGGAAAGGAGGGATTTACTCCAGAACCACTGTCACTGCCAGGTTTTTCATGCCTGCTGCTGGAGGCATCACACAGGCTTCTTGCAAGGAAGGTGCCAGACTGAACGAGAAGAGCTGACGGGGAAAGGAATGGGATGAATTGTGCTGCCAAAAGCATCACTGATCAGAAAAAGGGAGAGGACTTGGCACATTATGAATCTAATTGCACTTTTTATAAAGCTGTGGCTGAAAGGCCTGAGCACGTGGAGGGGGTTCAGGCAAAAAAAAAAAGCAAGGCCTAAACTTCCAAAGGTTTATTCTTGAAGTCTGGGAGAAAACCAGCTCTAGTGGCTCCTGAGAGACACAGCTGGGGATAAAGTGAAGTAGCATCACAAGGAAAGGGGGTGGCAATGGGAAGCATCACACAGGAAAGACAAAGATTTTACTGACAATTGAGAAATACACATTTCCCAACCCATTCTTTTTTTTTTTTAACTAATAAAGAGAGGCAGCATCACAAGAAATGGGGATTAGGATGGGTGGCACCACACAAGAAAGACTAAGATCTGATAGTTGAAAAATATACATTTCTCAGCCCATTATTTTTTATAAAAATGCTCATATTTGTACAAAATATCCTGAATATGAAGCCACAGATAAATGTAAAGATAGAAACCACAAGGGTTAAGACACACAGTCTCTTCAAACCTGTGTTTTCCATCACCTTAAATCCAACCTTATCAATGGCAAGAAATGTAACTATAGACATACTGTGCTTTTATTTCTGTGGAAGAACTTAAGAGATTTGTGGAGATATTTTCTTTACTACTTCCTCTGTCAAGAGCCTTAGAGTGGCAAAGTCCCCATAAAAACCCACATCTCAACAGCTTCTCTACATAAGACAGACAACAAAGATACCAGCTGGCACCAGAGATGAATTGGGCTCTGAAGACTTTACTCTGCTTTCATTTTTAAGAGTTCTAAAAAGAGGAACGCCCAGTGAAGGCAATGGATGTGCATGAATCCCAAAACATAGCCTGATAGTACAATAAACTTATTCTCTTTGTTGAGTTTTGGCTTTCCAGACATCAGCTGGTTGAACTTTAAAGACGTTAAACTCATTAGAGTAACATAATAAGGCATTAGAAAGAAATCAAAAAGAATTGGACAGTGGCTATTCTGGGCTATCCTAATTACCTAATTACCCAATTAGCAGTCAATGTTCAGTCTGGCACATAGATCTCTAAATGAAGTCACACTGAGCAAAATCCGTGGGACCAAAAAGCTGAGAAAGGCAAAGGAGCACTGGAAAAGATGGGATTTTAGCATGGCATGAAGTATCAGAGACCATAAAAGAAGACAAGAAGAAATTATTCTAGTTTCACTGAACAAATCAACTTATTTTGGAGGCTGCTTTGCTTTAGAGCATGAGTAGAAGTTTCTAACCAGAAAGATAAACACAAAATAGATTTCTTCAAACATATATTTTGAGGTTCATGCTAGTGCTGGAGGGGCGGACCACTAGTTGTGAGTCAGGATCCCAAATACACTGTGGACTGGACTCATTGAGAAGAGCTTGTGACACAAGTTCTGCAACATTCCATGAAATCCCAGTAGAAAGTAGCTTATCCCAGGGTTTTCACTCTCTGAATGTTGACTGAATATCTGATAAGACAGATCCACCTCCTTATGCATGGGAGACTTCCAAGTCACTCAGGCTGCAAAATCTGCTTCCCCTCAAGTGATTTTGGCACTTTGGCTTCCAGAAATGTAAGGTTGCCAAAAAGAAAAAAAGACAACATGAAAAGTATGAATGTAACAGAAATCTGGGCTGGGTTCATCCAAAAAAAGCCCATCCAAAGGGATGCTTCCTGCTTATTTCTGCAGCTGAGAATCACCTTTTCACAAACAACTCATTTTCAGAGCCACAGCCCCTTGTTATTGACATGTAGGAGAGAGAACACCCTCTGAAGTATCAATGGAATAAATATTCTTGAAAATGCAAGCTCTGTTTGAAACTCTAGATGTTCTCTTAGCTGCACAAAGGCAAAAAATAAACATTATGGAGATAATTCTTGATAGAACAACACTGAATGTGCAGCAGTAGAGGCAATTCTCCATCCTCAGTGGTGAGGACAAGCAGTTAGTGCCCAAATCCCAGTGCCAGGCACTCTTGGATTGCTGCTTTAGATTAAATTCTTCTCTCTCTCTCTCCTCATCAACTCTTCTCCAGTGCACGAGAACTTATTATATCCATTTATTTTGGTGTCTTGTCCAAACAGCTCAATATCCTCTGCTCAGTCTTGTGTAAATCCATTGTCATCTCTCTGAAACCTACTCCCACCTCTCCACTTAGGATTGATTTCTCTTCCTCCTTGATAATTTCTGATTTCTATTGCCAAAACAACTGGACATTGTATTGACTGTTCCTAATAACTTCTTGTGAATACTTAACATTTGTCAGCTGGGCCCAAGCCAACCTCATGAAGTTCAACAAGGCCAAGTGCAAGGTCCTGCACCTGGGGTCGAAGCAATCCCAAGCACAGACACAGGCTGGGTGGAGAGTGGCTTGAGTGCAGCTCTGAAGAGAAAGACTTGGGGGTGTCAA
>VZTY01014771.1:36671-87996 GCA_013400935.1 Turnix velox
ACTGGAACAGGTTGCCCAGAGAGGTTGTGGATGCCCCCTCTCTGGAGGTGTTCAAGACTAGGCTGGACAAGGCACTGGGCCACTGTCTAGTGGGAGGTGTCCCTGCCTATGGCAGGGGGGTTGAAACTCGATGATCTTTGAGGTCCCTTCCAACCCAGACTATTCTGTGATTCTGTGATTCATGGGGAGGGCAACTCCAAACAGAGCCACCTTGATGAATTGTGCCTCAAAAAAACTTTACTATTCCATGTCCACAAAAAAGTTTTACACATTACACAGAGAAATCCACTTCATCACAACAATAGCTACTTTTTGCATTTATCATCCTGTTTTCTCACTCTTTTATGCCCAAAGCCACTTTAATCCTTATTTTTGTGTAAAATTCTCTCTCCACAACAGTTGAAAATAGGACTTTTTGGACAGTAATGTAATTCAGACAACACACCTTTCACTTCTGGCTTTTCCCTGTTCAAATCTGATCCCAGCAAGATGAATTTCCTTTGAATTCACACAAAACCACTGATGTTTCAAGTTAAATAGGAACCATCCTGCCTTTCGCATTTATTTTTTCCTCTTGTTTCTTTACCCATCTCTTCCCCAGCTCAGATAATCAAGAAAAGATTAAGACTTCTCCATATTTTTAATTGCAGCTAGTGTGGAAAGTCTCTACATGTGGTAGAGCCAACAAACCTAAAAGGGTAATTTTTTAAAATAAAAACCATTAGTCCTGCAGCTTGAGCACTGGGTACATCCTGTTCTCCAGCTGCATCAGTGAATTTATTGCTGTGATAATACCAGAAATGACTGATGGCATATTTGGCTGATGTTAAGCACAACCAAGGGACTTTCTGAAAGAAACCCAGACAATGACCAAACTGTGAGTGAACTTATTCTGCAGATGTGATCCCACCACGCTTCACTGCTCTTCTCCTCTTAACCTAAAAATCAGCCTTAAAAATTTAAACAAATGACATCCTTTTCTTCAAATTCCTCACAAATTACAGAAACACTTGAATCCTTTCTGCAAAATTCAACAACTTGCCTTTTTGAACTGATTTAAATGCAACTCAAGGACAGAATATTTTACTGTTATTATTTTTAGGAATATGTAGAATTAACTCTGCATGTCTTGATTCAGGGCTCAGAGTACAACCAGAGGAACACAAGGTTTGTTTTTAATGGCAGAGCTGCAAATCTCCTCCATAAGCACAGTAATGAAGCTTAACTGCCAAGCTCTGTGGTGCTCTCATTGACAAAAGCACATGGAAGGTAACTCCATACTTGAAATAAGAGGATTTTTTAAACTCAGATCTAAAAACCAGGGATCTTTTGGGATCATAACCCCTCTTCCTACTCTTTACTCATGTTTCTTGCATCCTCCTCCCTCTGCTCATGTCACCATATGGGAAAACCTGCAGTATTCCAGCCTAGGCAGTTTGACAGAGGTTAAATCCAACTTTATGGTGGCAACCACAAGAATTATTCTGTCTTCCTCAATGAAGACCCAGACTTAGAGACAACTTGGTTGGAAGCATTGTGTTTTGCCAGGCATCCAGGGGCAGGAGATCACAGAATATATCAAGTTCGAAGGGACCTTCAAAGGCCATGTAGTCCCTGCAGTGACAGGGACATCCTGCACTAGATGAGGTTGCTCAGAGCCTCAGCAAGCCTGGCCTTGGATGTCTCCAGCCATTGATGGGGCCCTCACCACCTCTCTGGGCAACCAGTTTCAGTGTCTTGCCACCCTCACTGTGAAGAACTTCTTCCTGATGCCCAATCTAGACCTACCCTACTCCAGTTTAATCCTCATGAGATAAGAAAGGAGACCTCAAAGACCCTGTGGGCAACCTAGTTGAGTCTCTGCTGTGAGAAAGAGATAGATCAAGCCTGAATCACATCTGAGGAGTTTTATCACTATTTCACTATCCACTGTTTGCACAGGCACTGGAACAAGCTGCTCAGAGAGGCTGTAGAGTTTCCTCCCATCTGGATGAGTTCCTGTGTGACCTGCTCTGACAGGAGGATTGGACTAGATGATCTCTTGAGGTCCCTTCCAATCCCTGATATTCTGTGGTTATGGGAGAGGAAGAATAACAGGGGCAGAAATATCCAAGGCATGACTGCATCTCACATGGGAACATAACACACAGGGAAAAAAGCTAATTTTCATTAGAAATTAAGATCCTGTTTTATTGGCATCACAGAGATGGCTGTGAAATGAAAGGACTGTTCACACATCAGTGGGACACTAAAGGGTTTTTTTTTTCCACATAGGAAAAGGCACAAATTTGGAAATCCCTGAATTCCCACAAGCTGCTCAAACTGGAAGGAACACTACCCTTAGGTAACTGGCCAAAATTAAGAGTGAGGAAGTTTACCAGCCTCTGCACAGAGGCAATGACAGGTTCAGCAGAGAAAAATCCATGTTTAAATATGTGTGAAGTGCTCATTAATGTTTATTTACCTATGCAAGTGCGTCCATCAGTGTGGAGCCTGTATCCTGCTTGGCACTGGCAGAGGAAGGAGCCATGGGTGTTGACACAGCCTTGCTGGCAGCCACCATTCACCACCATGCACTCGTCCACATCTGGAAGAAGAAAGCAGAAGAGGAGGATTATGAGACGGCCTCAGAAAAGACATACCTTGGTTCTCCTGCATAGGATGTAGCTCTCCATCCCACAACCATCCCCCTCAGAGAGGGGGTTTGTTTGCTTTGCTTCTGCACTGTAAACAGAGCAAAGAAAATTGAATTTCTATGGTGTTTTTTTCCCCAAAGTTGCCTCAGGCACTACTTCTGCAGCCCTTGTTAATTAAGAGTAATCTGTAACGTGGCTGCTTCCTGAGGGACAAGAGTAAAAATACAGGGCAAGAATTAGGGGGAAATAATCTGAACTTGTAGGTACCACTGGTCACACATTTGGCTTGTCAAAATTTAGTCAAAATAAGATGATTTTCTTTTTCATCGGGCCTTCAAAACCCATTAGCTGCAGCTCTTAAGGGTAAAACTATGTCTAACTGACAAAAAGCATAGTAAGAGCAGAGCCCAAGGTCCCAAGTCTCAATCAACAGCACCTTTTCAACCACTGAATACACAGAGGGATATCACATTTAAAGAAGGATGATAATTTTGAGGCATACTTTCTGTGACTCCTGCTCCTTGGGCTTTCTCATATTCACCTAAACCTCACAGAACCTCCCAGGAAAATTATATGATTTTCTGATGGCACCTTTTCCAAATTCAAGCAGGTATCTTTCCATATTTCACATTTCAGACAAGTGAGGAGGGAAACAAGCATTAGCCCAACTCTAACACTTCAGCCCAAAATGATGGACAGTGATGGACAAAAAGGGATCAAGTACAGTTTAAGTAAACAGGTGGAAAACAGATTCCCAAAACTGAATTTCCAAAAGTACCACATAAGCAGTTTCTCTACCCTCTCAGCAATGCTGGGCTGCTGCAAATAGCATTTGATTGGCAGGTTGACAGCAGTGCCTCAAAAAACTGCCACAGAAATCATTGGAAATAAGGGGACAGCTAGTTCATTCCTTGATAATATTTCACCCAGTAGCTGTTTGCCTATAATTTGTCCTTTCCTCAACAGCCCTGAGGGATTCCAACTCCTCCTCCCTCCATCTCACCCAGGGGCAATGCTGGTACCAAATTATCCTGACCACCAAAGTTGTCCGCATGTTGCTGAAGCCAAACCTGCAACAGCCATCTACAAAGAACCCTCATTTCAACATAAAAGACTCTCGTTGACTTAACTGATCTTTAGATTTTCAAATCACCTAAGGCTTTGAGCAACTTGGTCTATCTGGAAGTGTCCCTGCCCATGGAACTAGATGATCTTTAAGGTCCCTTCCAACCCAAACCATTCTGTGTTTGCATCCCCAAGTTGGGGAGAAATACAGGAGGAGATGACTTAAAGAAATAGAAAAAAGTCTGAAAGAAGAATTAAGATTGGTGAGGGGAAATGAGCTGGCTGTAGAGCAGGAACACATCAACTCAAAGAGGGGTTATTCCCCCCACACACACTATATTATGCTTGAGGAACAAGAGGCCTGGCTTTCACATTTTTGCTGCTGATGTATCTGTTTTGCATTTGGCTTTCCTGGTTTCCATTTCTTTACAGGCTTTTATGTTTATCCCCCTTTAGAAAATCTAATCAAAATTAAATGAAAAAGGAAGTTTTAAAAGAGGACTTGGAAACACACAACCCCCTGACTCTAAGGAAAGAGATTTATGAAGTTGAATTGTAATAATTCATATGTGCATTTATTTCACTCACCTAAAATGAAGTCCTACTGTTGAATGGTGTTTAAATTCAGAGCATTTGCTAATGTGCACCATTTTTTAATCCTTCTGCTACATTTACTGTTATATTAGACTGTATCCTCCATACATTTCCTCCTGCCTGCAGACATCTGTAATGCTCTTTTTAAACCAGAAGTTTTGCTTTTTTTTTTTTTTAAAATGTAAACAGCAAACAGAAAATGTTATTCATCTTGTTGAATTCTGTACTGTTAAGAAAAACTACAGGACAAAATCAAAACCAGGAAACTATTTGTCTAGAGCATCAGAAGCTCAGAAAAATACACCAAGGAAGCAGCTAAACTATATAACATACCCCATTCTAGTATTTATACCTCAATAAACTCAAATAGTGCTTCAGTATATTAATTTTATAGCATGTGATCAGCTGCAGAATTTCCCTAATGCAGCAAAATATATTTTTCTATATTTCCCTAAAACACCAAATACAGTTTTAAGTCAGGTTATCAACATTTCAAATGGGGGGAAAAAAACAGGCCAGCTAATAAAAATGAGTAGTTGGAGTTTTGAAGACCCTGAAGGAGGCTACAGAAAGGCAGGGGCAGAACTTTTGAATAGGGTCCAGGATGGCAGGACTAGGAGTAGCGGATGTAAATTAGTTAGTTTTGGTTTGAATGTTTAAAGAAATGACTTGGTTTAGGGCAGCAGCTCCAGCACCCACTGCCCCTTCTCCTTTCAACAGCATTTCCCTCATGCCAGCACATCCCCAAAGGCCATATTGCTGAAAGACAATATAATAAAGTGAAAAATAAGACCCTAAAATACCTGTATGTGCAAGATATACCTGTTCCTACCCTGAGACACAAGTGAAAAAACAAAGATGAGTTCAACCATTCAACAACTCCACAACCACCTTTCCCTCAATGCCATCTCAGCACAAAGTTTGGTGACAGATGAGTCCTTCTAGTCCCAAGGCTTTCCCTGCAAGATCAATATTTGAGGAATTAGATGTTGAAAGACGCCTTCACTACTCATGTAATCAAGAAAAATGCAACATGCTGTTGCCTCGCAAGGTCTCCCACATCTCAAGGCCAGGAAACAGCTTCGCCCCAGTTAGAGAAGAAAAATGCCCTAATTATTTTGTCTGGGAAGCAGTCTGCAAGGCAGACACCAGTCTAAATGCTTCAACTGCACTTCAAAGTTTCAAAAGTTTCCTCTATTTGGATTTATCTATTTAAATTGCTATACTAGGAAAGGACAGATAAGCCAGGAAAACAGTGTTTCATGCTGCCATAGGTACAGAAACAGCCATTCCTTTTTCTGTATGGGGGTAACTAAAGAAATGGAATATTATTTGAGAATTACCAAGTCATAAAAAATAAAAAATATGCTAGAAATATAAAGTCATACTGTAATGCAAAAAAAATATGGGATTATGGAAAATGCTATCTCCTTAAAAATGCATTATAATGAAATTTGGATGAGTTTTTACTGCAGGCAGGACTCAAGCAGCTCCGTGTTCAACTTGCTACAGTTACAATTTAGGATGTTTATCTGAAAAAAGCGAAATTTCAAGCCATTTCTGACTTACTTATCACAAGTCAGACTGTGACAAAGGCAATTGGATTCCCACAAGCCACTGGAATGAATGACACATGTTAATCTTTTCCAGTCACCACAACATCCCCCCCTAACTCACTACAGAAGGGACACAATCAGTAGGAACAGCAAAACACAAACCCTATTTGCACTTAGAGAATGGCTTTGAAGTCAGAAAATAATTTAAAATTATTATAGCAAATTTTCATTAAAAATCATGACCAAAACAATCTACTTTTTGCAGCATTACCTTAGAATTCTGTAAAATCAAGACAGGGGGGTTGGTTGATGATCTTTATGGTCCCTTCCAACGCAAACTATTCTAGGATTCTAAGAATTTTCTCTTCCTTGCACAGAGAGTTCTGTGGGTTGATGGTCCACACACAATATTGTGAGGATTGGGCAGCAATGATGGTGACAGAGAAATGGGGAAGGGAACATCAGAAGATTGACTGTGGGGAAACTGGGGAAGAGTTATTTGCCAGTGCATGGAGACACAGGGCAAGGAGAAATTGTCTGAAACAGAGCAGGGCAGGGTTTGGTGAGGCATTAGGAAGAAGTTCTTCCCCATGAGGGTGGTGAGACACTGGATGAGGTTGCCCAGAGAGGAGTTGGAGGCCCCATCAATCCCTGGAGACATCCAAGGCCAGACTTGCTGAGGCTCTGAGCAACCTCTTCTAATGCAGGATGTCCCTACTCACTGCAGGAGGTTGGACTGGATGACCTTGGAAGGTCCCTTCCAACTCTATGACTCTACAGTCAGAACTTACATAAAGAAGCACAACAAGAAACAGCAAGTAGCTGTGTTTAAAATTAAGGGATAAACTGTTCAACTCAAAGCATCCATTTGGAAATAAATGAACAGTAATCTGGCTTGCAGCTACCTTGCCCTGACTCTCCCCATTTCTTCAGCTGCAGATCATTAAGTACATGTGACACAAAACCTCCCTCACTGTTTGCTATCATACACGCTCTTTAAAATCAACAAAGACACATGACAGAGCCTTCCCTTCTGTTATTTGTAACAGCACAGGGATCAGACTCTTTTCTGTCTTCCAAAGGGTTTTTAAGCCTCACACAAGAGGGAAAATATCATATGGTCTTCCCTCCACTAATCTACACAGCAGGTTTTACACATTAACGTAGCATGTTTCCAAATTAAATAATTTTAAAGAGAAGGCGGGGAAGAGGATCGGCTCCCAGCCAGCCCTAAGCTGACCACAAAGGTGAGAAATTATTTTGATAGGGCTGAAACATGGAATAAGAATCTCTATGGTTGTAAGTACATAAATATATGACAGAATGGGTAGGGAGAAATTAAATATAACAAGGACAAGGGTAGAAGAGGAACAACCTCATGATTAGTAGAAGTTGGGGGCAGACCTGTTAGAGAGCAGTGGAAGGGAAAGGGACCTGGTGGACAGCAGGATGACCATCAGCCACCAATGTGACCCTATGGCCAAGAAGGCCAATGGCATCCTGGGGTGTATTAGAAAGAGTATGGTCAGTAAGCGGAGAGAGGTCCTCCTCCCCCTCTGCTCTGCCCTGGTGAGACCATATCTAGAATATTGAGTCCAGTTCTGAGGGCCACAGTTGAAGAAGGACAAGGAACTGCTGGAGAGAGTCCAGTGTAGAGACACAAAAGTGATGAAGGGATTGGAGCATCCCCCTTCTGAGGAAAGGCTGAGGGAGCTGGGGCTCTTGAGCTTGGAGGAGACTGAGGGGTGACCACATTCATCTCTATAAATATGGGAAGGGTGAGTGTCAGGAGGATGGAGCCAGGCTCTTCTCACTGACATCCAGTGACAGGACAAGGGGCAATGGATGCAAGATGGAACACAGGAGGTTCCACAGAAATATAAGAAAAAACTTTGTCAGGGTGAAGGTGACAGAAGAGTGTCCCAGGCTGCCCAGAGAGGGTGTGGGAGCTCCTTCTCTGGAGACATTCAAAACCTCCCTGGACTCCTTTCTGTGTGACCTGGCCTGGGTGTTTATGCTGTGACAGGGGAATTGACTAGATGATCCCTCCAGGTCCCTTCCAATCTCTGATTCTGTGATTCAGCTCACAGCTTCTTTTAACTCTCCCAGCCTCCCCAGTTCCTGAACTTGAAAATATCTGTAATTTGTCAACTGGTGTGAATCCACTCCCAAACACACTCACCACTAAGTGTGACAAAATTTGCTCTTGCAGTACAACTTTAAATGGTTTCTCCTGTTAAAGTGACACTAAAGCGGTTTATAAGCTCCAAAGGTTTGATGGGAGGAGTTTTGAAACTCCTATAGGTGTAGAAGAGTATTCAGTAGAAATCTATTCGTCCAATTGTTCTTCCACGATGAAAAATGGTTTGACATCAGGAGCAACTCCAGGAAGAAAACACAACTTTAAAGTCTGGTCAAAAGCAGAGCCTCAAATTCAACAAGAAAAAGCAGAATTTCAGCTCGTTTTAAAGGAACAAGCATTTCTGTTTCATTCAACCAAACCGAGCAGCTAAGAGGGAAAAGAACACTTTTTGATAGCTTTGAGATTGCAAATTGCAAAAACCCATAAGTGTAGGGCTTTTTTTGTGTGTGTGCTTCACAAACCCCCCCCCATAAATATGCTACAAGCTCTCTTGAGTGCTCTACTAGAACCTGATGCTTGGTGAAATAGCTTTCAGCACAGATAAATGTGCTCCTGCAGAGCCAACTGGGCCATTTGGAACAGTTAATGCTCCCAGGCTTTTATTTTTGCTCCTCACCTATTTGTTTCTCCCCTTTCCTGGCCCCTCTGCTGGATTATAGGAGCATCCTTTGTCTGCCCAGGTTCCCAGTCACCCAGGTTAGCTCCAGTGCCTGCTGAAGCTTACTTAAATTTCACAGGTAAGTCCCAGGAAAGGCTGTGACAACAGAATTAATTAAGGGAAGAGCTTCAGCAAACTGTGCTGAAAGGAGCACGTCACATCCCATAAGAGACTGCTTAAAAGGCACGGTTGAGAGATTCCTTCCCCAATTTAGTCCCCACAATGAAAAAGGACCCTTGTTAGGGCACTGAGTTTTCTACTACATTTCTTCTTTGCCTGGGATTAAGGACAAAGCAGCTTTAAGCAGCATCTCCTTTGGCAGGGCTATCCAATTAGCCATGCACAGAAACAGGCTTTCCAAGTTATCTGATTATTGGGGGGGGGGGGGAAAAAAAATCAATGGCATTAAAAAAAAACCCAAAAAAATTCCAAACCACAGCTTTTGTACAGTAGGAAAAAAATCTCAAAAATTTGAAGGGAGCTGCTTGACTTTTTCAAGGAGGGAAGAGGATAGAGGGATCTGACAGAGGTCTGACAGTTTTTGGGGTAGAAGTTTAGAAGAAAGGCAGAGAGCAACTTCCTGCACAAGCATCTGGTACCCTATAAACCAGAAGTCAGGCTCAGCATTAGCTTTTGGTAAGCCCTGAAGAATCCACCTGATGAAATCTTAAAGACCTGGGTTTAATTTCCTGATCTGTCACTGGCTTCACTGGAGAATAAACAGATGAATAAATTGCTGTGAGATGTCACTTCCACCCTGTTAGTGGGGCCACAGATGATTTGAGAGAATTATGTTGATTTGGAAAAGATCTTGATAATTCAGATTTTACTGTTGTGACAGAGGAAGAATTCAACAGGGATAAAGATGCCTTAAACTCTTTTTATTTTTAAATATACATGGCTTCCATGTGAAGGCTGGCACAATGCACCTATTGAAAGTGGTGACTTGTTCCACACCAACAACTGGATCCTGGAATCACAGTTGGAGGAGTTTAGACTAGGAAAAAAAATTACACTAGAAAGGTTATCAAGCATTGGAATAGGCTGTCCAGGGAAATGGTTGAGGCACCATCCCTAGAGGTATTCCAGAGATGTGTAGACATAGAACATACATATACGATTTAGGGATGGTTCTTGGCAGAGCTGGGTTGATGGTTGGACTTGATGATCTGAAAGTTTCCTTCTAACCAAGGCAATTCTACCCACTGTGAGGAAGATGCATCTCAAATGAGTCAATCCTTGAAATCATAGAATAGTTTGGGTTGGAAGGGACCTTTAAGATCAAGTTCCAATTCCCCTGCCATAGGCAGGGACACCCCCCACTAGATCATTGGATCTATGATTCTTTTCTATGATTTTATGTCCCTTAACAGCAGATGACCTGGGCAGAGGATGTGAAAAGTCAAAAAAATACCAATATCTGCACTGTTGGTTTCTACTTTCTTTCAATGCCTGCCATGTCATTCTATCCCAAGATATTTAACAGTAGTTTAGCTCAATGAACAGCCAAGAAGCTCCTCATCCCCAACTCTATATGCAAACCATATGTTGCCCTTGAAAGACTCTGCAGATCATAATTAGACCTGTCCATTCAATTTAAACAAGGTCAAAAATGAAAACTATTTCAGATTCAATAAAGAGGCCATTTGAAGGCAGAGCCAGTGCGGAGGACAAGCTTAACAACTTCATTGACAGGTAAAGCTTCATTTCTAATCTTCATTTTGCTATCGTCTGTAGCCTCAGGAATCAAAACACATCACTGCTCAGTCCTCAAAATATGCAGAGAAAATGAAAATGTCAGTTGAATGGAAAAAAAAAAAAGAGAAGCATCTGTTTGATAGCTGTGTTAAGCTTGTGATATGTAAACTGCTTTGGAGTCAAGCAGCTCTAATTAGAGTTTCAAGGCATTCTTTATTAAATATACACACATCTATATATGAATTTTCAGCAATTATCAGGGCCCAGATAATCTGAAAGAGAATCAGGGTGAAGAATTAACATAACTTCCTGGATCGACCTCAGACAGCACTGTGACTTTAGGAATACTTTTCCTGCCTTTTCCAAACCCAGATCTGTCCTTTTTTCTCCACTTTTAGACTTTAAAACAAAAAAGGATGAGCCATGTCCAAATCTTAGGGACAGACACTCAGCATCTCAGCAAAGTGAAGCCAAAAAGGAAGACTGATAGGGTTACCAGCTTCCACCCTGGGCTTCTGCTATTAGATATTTTGGCAGCTGTCTGCAGTTGATGACTCCAGTTCACATCAACATGAAACCCCCACAGGATGATTCAGACTCTCAGAGGAAAACTGTTGCAAGGATGAGTGTTGTTTCACCACCTGATGAAATAACCTGAAGAACCACAGTCCAGACAGAGGAGTAACTTTTGATCATTAAAGATGTTTAGATAATGAGGAAAACAGCCTCGTTAATTATAGTTCCTGCTAGAAAAGTAGTGAAAGTACCCTCTGGAAGCAGTGAAGTTGGAAGAGGACATTTTGTCTGAGTGAAGCAGCAGCAAAAGCACAGGCTGAAACACAATAATTAAAGTTTTATGTAATTTCTGCTCAGGGAAGGAGTTTGGAGATGACAAGCATCAGCAGCTTCACCACAAAGCTCCTGCAAGTTGTTTTTCTGGTGTGGGGCAGAACACAAGAAGGGAAATTTGTTACAGGGCTATCAATTTTTAAGTACTGTTCCTCAGTACAACTCAGGTCATGCTGGGAGACAGGAGGGTGGCAGAGGAGGAAAAGGACCTCTAGGAGGAGATGCACTTAATAAGCAACAGCATGATACAGCCCAAACTCCTCGAGAGGATTCAGATCTTGAGATGTTTATATGTTGGGCCATCAGCATCTTCTCTCAGCAGGACACAGCAGTCAGAGAAAGCAGTTATGGAATAAAAAGTGAGAAAATGACTGATGTGCTGAGAACATCTGGTCTGTGTTAGCAGCAATATTAATGGCCACTCACCAAGCTCAGGGAGTGCCTTTACTCCAGCAGGATGTGCAGAGAAACCTCTTTTCCACACACAGTAGGCAAAATATGCAAAAGAAAAATTATCATAATGTAAATACCTCCATAATCTGGTGTTTCTGCCTGTGACAAATGTCCTGCTTGGGTCAGTAAAAAGCTTTAAGACATCATAAAGAATGGTTTGGGTTGGAAGGGATCTTCAAGATCATCTAGTTCCAACCCCCTGCCACGGGCAGGGACACCTCCCACTAGATCAGGTTGCTCAGTGGCTTGTCCAGCCTGGCCTTAAACATCTCCAGGAATTGAGGGGGCATCCACAACCTCTCTGGGCAACCTCTTCCAGTGCCTCACCGTCCTCACAGTAAGGAATTCAATATTTAAGCACTGTCTGCTTTACCTTACTTGTTGGAAAGCACTAGCTGAAAATTTTATATGCACCAATAGGATTATTAATTGAATCTGGGGTTAAGTGGGATTAAGAAGAAGAAAACTTCCCAAGGATGTAAAGACCATGGAGTTAGAGTCGTCTTGCAAAGCAACTGAACGTAAACCATTCTTGGGAATAACTGGTTTGGGTGGAGCAATGACCAGTCAGCTCCACACATGAAGCATGTGCAATGCTGGCACTACACTTGCAGTGATTACACCATGTAGGAGTAGGAAATCATGAAGGGAAAACATCATTCAGCCTCCAAGCTCTATCTCCCTGCTAATCTCACCTAGACTAGACCAGTCCACTCCATTTCTGTAAGAACTGGCTCAGTGACATTGCCACACAGCCTCAGTTCTCAAGGTGCCTCCTCAAGAAATGCCCACAAGCATCAGTCCTCCCACTGGAGCCATCAACTCCAAGCCCATGTACAAAATAAATCAACAGTGAGCAAAACACAGCACATGAAATGGATTTTCTTGCTCTGCTTCCTTATGGAATGTGTTAATTGGGACAGAGATTCACTACAAGATGAAATGACATCAGTACACCCCAAACCTGTCCATATCAACTTCCAGAGCAGGGTCCTAATGAATGACATCACCAAATACAGCAGATGCTTTCCCTTATTTTACCCCACTTAGTGAGATTAAAAATTACACTGAATTAATTGCTTGATTGCTCTATTTTTATTAGCTGTTTTTGAGCTCTTTGGCTGACACAGAATCTCTTCTGGGATAGGAACTGTGAATGAGGCAGTCAGGTGGGTCTTTCAAAGACCTGGTATGCAACAACAGCAGGTTTCCTTCACGTTGGTCTTCTAATAAATCCCAGTTAAAGCCCTCAGGTACTCGTGTAATTGAAGTATGAGTAATCCAATCTGATGTTGATCAGACTGCTGATCTTTTAATAACAAACTGTCACCCCTCCCAGCAGTTGCTGCCTTGCTGACAGTCATGTCTGGATCGCTTCCTTTGGGCCAATGCTTTGAACAGAGAAGCTCAGAGATTCCTGTTTGCTTTAGATTTTTATCACAAATTGTTTTAAAAAAGGCTTTATCAGATGGCTTTTCAGTAAAAAAAAAAAAAAAAAGGGATTTCTATCAGTTGTCCCTGTGAAGACTGGTATTAAACCCTTCTAAGGAGGAATATAAACATCCCTCAGCAGTTGTACTTCTTCCCATCTCTCTTTTAGTCCTTGTTTACGTAGCCTGTAGGCAAAGCTATGGAAAAACCCAGCACAATGCTCCCCCCTGAAAATACGCACACTTTTTTCCCTTCATAATTTCCATTTAAAGTTTCAATTGAAGGCTCCTAAGCCTTGCCTCTCCCCACAAGAGTAATTCAGTGGCAATTTACATTTTCGATGGGCTCCAGGATGAGTCATGCTCTGTTTATAGGATGCTTCCATTTGCTGCTAAATCCCTTGCTCCAAACAAGCTGTAATTTAACTATTCAGAAGTTCCTTGCTTCCACATCAAATTACTACCAATGGTTTATTTTGGGAGACCAAGACCAGAGCTTCAATTTCAGGCCTGCAAAAGCTCTCCCTACACAATGCTTCTTCAAATGCACAAGTGTGTTTTCTTCCCTGACAAGGGCAATCATTGTATCTCTCTGTAATTGCAGAAAAGATTACCTAGTTTTTAATTCACATTAGTCAGGCTGCAACAATACCCAGCTTCTTGCCTTGCCTTTAAAATAAACTAATTATTGGCAATCAGCCCAGTGGAATGTTAACATTCTCCATAACCCGCCTTTCAGGGCTTGTCATAAATGCTAGAAACCAGCTAATACAAACTAATCAGAGGCCCAGAAATACCTCAAAACATATTTGCACTGCAGTCTGTCATTTCTGTCATATTATTTCTAAATATTATATTTTGCCAGGACAATGGCAGCCTTTTCACATCTAACTATTCAAAGCTCCCCCCCCCCATTAATTAAACCCCATTAAAATCCCAGACTAGCAGCAAAGAGGAGATGATTTGCAAACTTGAAATGTTTTTTCTTGTCAAGAGCTGAGCACTAAAAGCTTTCTGCAGAGAGCAATTTGGACAAAGGAAACTTTTGAGGGCAGCCTGTCTGCTCAAGCCCAGCTTTCTGCAGAGAAGAGGCAGAGAGAGCATGAAATCATATATATATATATATATATAAAATCACATAATCATTTAGGTTGGAATGGACCTCTAAGACCATCAAGCCCAACCATTAACCTACCACTACCAGGCTCTTCACTAAATAAATGATGTCCCTAAGTGGCACTGCTACTTCTCTTTCAAATGATGGCAACTCAACCATTTCTCTGGGTAGAATGTTCACCACTCAGCTTATTCTAGTAGGACAAGAACCTGGGTAGGTTTTGGAGCTCTCCACTTCTTTTAATCCAGGTTTGGGTTCCTAGGTGGTTTACTGCTGTCTATCCAGACTTAGAGAATCATAGAACAGTTTGGGTTGGAAAGGACCTTAAAAGATGAAGCTGTTCCTGTCAGCATTGACTAAACCGTGCCTTTCTGGGGTGGTTCTGCAGAAGGCTTAAAGCCATGTGGGGAAGGAGTAGAGCAGCACAGCCAGAGACATCCCACCCTGTGGGCTCCTTCTGAGAATCTTTTTCTAACACCTTTATGATGGGATGTGTCATTCAGACTGAGTTATGCAGCATCTAAAGTCTCTCTCCATGAGGGGATGCTTACAGCAAGTGGCAAGTTGCAGTAGAACCATAGAAAACTTTGGGTTGGAAGGGACCCCAAAGATAATTTAGTTTCAACCCTCCTGCAGTAGGCAGGGACACCTCCTACTAGATCAGGTTGCTCAGTGCTTTGTCCATCACACTTCATTATGACCTCCCCATCATCCTCCTTGCACAGCAGGCAACTGCGCCTTTCCAAAGATGAATTCAAGTTACCATTCCTACTTAGTATTTTCTTCTTCCAGCTGGTAAAGCCCACATGAGGCTTTTCAGATCCCAGAGGAGAACAAGGGAGGAGGAAGCCTGAGGGATGAAGGTTCTATTATCAGCTGTGACGCACGGGGAGCTTTCAAGCACCATATGGACCAGATGCTACCACTGTAGAGATGGAAACTCTTCATTTGTTGTTACCTGGGAGGACTGTGACACCCAGAAGCAATCTTTTCCCTTTCAGTTAGTGTCAGATGAGTGATCAATAATTCATTGGGAAACTGAAATGCAGAACATGGTGCTCGTTTTCTGTGGTTCATAAATAACACTTTTTTTTTAAGGAACATGCTGTTTGGAACACACCAGAAGATGGGCTGCAGGAAGCATATGACATGTCAATATGCAGTGCTACATCCAACCTCGTGTAATCCCTAAATAACCAGAAAATTAAACTGCCAGTTGCATGGTTTGTTTATGAAACAGGCCATTATTAAAACTCTGCATCTGAATTCAGTATTTATAGAGGCAAAAAATATCTACAAACCAACAGAAAAAAAAAAACAAAACATGAGAAAAAAGTATTTTTCCTCCACAGAAAAAAAAAAGAGATTCAGTAAGATGATTTTGAAATAAAAATTGAGTTCTTGAAATGGTTGCATGGTTTGTTTATGGAAAAGGCTGTTATTAAAACTCTGCAGCTCAACGAAGTGTTTAAAGAGGAAAAAGATATCTACAAACTAGAAAAACACCTCTCAGTTAAAGATTTTTCCTCCATGAAAAAAAAAAGATATTTAGTAAGATGATTTTGAAATAATCATTGAGTTCTTGAAATGGTTGGATGGTTTATAAGAAAGGCTGTTATTGAAACTCTGAAGCTGAAATAAGCATTTAAAGATGGAAACAAATCACAGAAATATCTACAAACCCCCAAAAAAGCAGCTGCATGAGAAAAAAGATTTTTTCCTCCATAGAAAAGAGATTTAGTAAGATGATTTTGAAATAATCATTGAGTTCTTGAAATATAAGCAATCCCAGTTTATCCAGACAGTCCAGGTTGCTGATAGGACTCCTTGAGCTGTTGCAGTGGTGTCTCACATTGGGATGTTGCTCAACACCAGAGTTTTCTACCCACCAGAAGTTCAGCTTAACAAGAATTTCCACTGCACAAAGCTTCTACTACACAAATCTTCTCCTTCACAAGTGACTGAAAGCTGTCTGTGCCTATCCTCAGCTCCAATCAATAAAAATAGGCACTCAGGATAAAGGAGCTCACCCTTCAGTGACAATATTCACTTTGGAGGAGGCTGTCACAACTGAGGGACATCACATGTGATAAAGTGGGTGGTTTAGCTCCCAGCCCCCTTTGTTCTCCATGTGAGAGACTTCAACAACAATCAAGTATGAATTGGGGAAAAATTCCAAACAAGTGCTATTAAAATTCAAAAGTTAATTATCAGGGCAGCTGTTGCTTTTCTCAGCTAAGACAACCACAGCAGTGCTCAAAAATCAAGCAGGAAAGGTCTTCTCTGGTCCAGGTGCTTTCCCTGAAACAGGTCAGACCCAAGAAAAATACTTTGCTGAGTGATTTTGCCGAGTGTAGTTTATGAGATGTTTTAGTAAGTAAGAAAGGGTTTTTGTGTCCCCAGTATGTAACTGAATGGATTAGGCTGACAAAATGGAAGGGGACTTCTTCTCCTTCTACTGAAGTCTTCAGCTAACTTTGTATCAGTCAGGATACACCAGTCTCAAGAGTCAAATGTAACTTTCTGAAGTAAGACAAACCATCCTAAATCCCTTCAGTGGGGTGATTTTCTTTTTAAAGTGTTCCTTGGTGTTTCCCTTGGGTTCTTCCCTTTCTTTTTCACAGCAGAAGCCTGGTGCATGGATTTGTTGAGCAAGGAGAAATTTCCAAAAGGCAACAGCACAGTATGACAAGAGTAAGTTGGAGTAAGTTAGAAGTCAACACCTCAAACCTTACAGGCTAAATAAATGCTGAAGTCACTGTAATAAAACCTACTTTCACTGAATCACAGGGATTGAAAGAGACCTTAAGAGGTCACCTAGTCCCACACCCCTGCCAGAGTAGGAACACCCAGATCTGGTCACACAAGAAGGTGTCCAGGTGGGGTTCGAATGTCTCCGGAGAAGAAGACCCCATTTCTCTATCACCCTCTTTTCTCTCTCTCAGAGAAATCCTTCAGGACATCTTTTAGGCCAGCTTTTAACACTTCCTTGGCAACAGCATTTGGAGAACTCTTATCCAACGTGGGAGCAGGCTAAACCAGTGACACCCTTGACTACTGGGGGAAACGCTGGTGGCCTTGGAAAGTCACACAATGATTCTGTACACAGTTGCTCTACAATAGCCTCTGTCAGAGGGCAGAAGACCTGACAAGATGCTGAGGTATAACCAAACCCCCCAAGGAACAGGGCTGTGGGGATTGCAACGTTACTCTAAACAGTAAAATAAAAGCTTCTTTTCATCAGCAGCTAATCACAGTGCTTCATTTGTCTCTAACTTCCTTCTAACCCCCTCAGCAGAGCACAATAATATAAATAAGAAATGACAGTTTATCAAAGAAGGTCAACGTTAAGGTTGTGACCTTTTTTTTAATTTGACTTCTGGAGCTTATTCATGCATGAAAAAGTGCTTTTGTAGCTGGAGCCTCAGCATATCTTTGGGGTCTGGACTTGTGCCAGCAACTGAGCTTAAAAACGGGTCTCCATGCTTGGAAAACAGAATTTCTGCTCTGTGAGATGTTTGAGAAGAATTGTTTGGCCTTAGTATAAAAAGTAAAATGAGAATATCTACACTGGAGCATCACATCAGCAGCCTGTGGTACCTCTGGGAATGATCTCCTGGCTTGCTGAGCAAAGGCAAAGCTGATTTGAAAGCACAAACAGACACATATTTCTCCCTTTTCTCACACCAAACTACATATTTCTGAGCAAATCCTCCCACAGCTACACACCAGACAGCCCCCCAAAATGCTGGATGCTAGGACAGATGCAGAGGGCACAGAATGAGGCTGACAGTCATACCCTAATAAATGTCAGATATTAATTTGTTGCATTATTTGTGCAGTGATTCAAATCCTTTCTCAGCATGACTTTTCCATCAGACACACCAAGAGCGAGAGGTAAGCATGAGCTTTCTGTCAAAACCTGTAAAATGCCTACACCACTATCTGCCACAAGACATTTCCCTGTCAGAGAAGAGAACTGAAGTCCTGTCCGTGAACGACAGGGAGAGACATTTGCAGAACAACAAGGAGATAATTAGTTTTGAAAGGCAAATGAGTTCACCATGCTGGGTGGTGTTTCTATGTGCCTTACTGGCTCTGATGTGAGGTTGTGGATGTCCCCTCAATCCCTGCTTCACCCAGCCTGGCCTTAAACACCTCCAGGGACTGAGGGGGCATCCACAACCTGTCTGGGCAACCTGTTCCAGTGCTTCACCACCCTAACAGTAAAGAACTTCTTCCTTACATCAAAGCTAAAGAAGACAGCTCATTCTAGCCCTGAATTTAAGCTCTTGGGGCTCCTAAAGTTGCCCAAAACCCTCTCAGCTACTATCAACCAAATCAGCATTATGTTATTGGATTAATGAATTTTCATCCACTTTGCCTTTCTTCTCATTAAATAGCTGCAAACAGTTAAAATCATAGTCTTTATAAGAAGTTCCATTATTTTCTGACAACATCTTTTCTTTTTGTCAGTGGGTTGCTCTGCTTTGTTTCTGAAAAACAGGATCAATCTTTGCACTAATGATGACCTCCTGAATAAAATCTGCACCACTTCCATGGGGCTTCTTTTTAATGATACACCTTGTTTGTTCCTCAGCTTGTAGAGGAAAAAAAAAAAACAAACAAAAAAAGAGCCCTGTACAGCAATTGATCACTTCAGTCATCAGTGAAATAAAACCAACCATGAGACAGATAATTGGAGCAGAACCAACAGCACACATCTATTTAATGCCTGAGTTTAGACTAAGGGGCAACATAAAGCACAACTAGGCCATAAAGAAAGAAAGAAAGAAGGAATGTAACTACCCAGAACAGCTAAAAGCCTCATTCCTCCAAAAATGCTGGCAAACCTGAACGAGCAGCTGCTTTACTCTCAACTGTGAAAACGACCCCTTTGAGTACAGCAGAAGCATCAATAAAACACCGATTCAGTGTCAGGTCCTGAAAGGCCAACACTTTCCAGCAGCACAGGCAGTTTTCCTTGGAAGCTCACTTTTCCCTTCTGTAATAACCAGCCACGAAATTACTTTGATTGCAACATCAGATGGCTCCAAGTTGGCTGAAGGTGGCCTTTCTTGCAAGGCAGTATGGCCATATCCTCATCATCATTACCTCTACAAAAGTTTAGGTGTAACGAGCCTTACCTCCACATTCACTTCCTTCTATCTCTTGGGTGCTTCCAGTTTATTGAATTTTTCTATGTTTGCCAGAAATATTCCAAAAGCAAGCTTGAAACAGCTAATAATAGGTCCTTCTGTCATTCACAGAATATCAGGGATTGGAAGGGACATCAAGAGATCATCTAGTCCCATGCTGCCACAGCAGGAACTTCCAGATCAGGTCACACAGGAAGATGCCCAGGGTGGGGTTTGAATGTCTCCAGAGGAGACCCCACACCCTCAGAGTAGCTTCTCAGTACCTGAAGGGGGCACAGAAAGGCTGGGGTAGGACTTCTTGATAGGGTTCAGGATGGCAGGACTAGGAGCAATGGATGTAAGTTGGAAGAGGGGAGATTCAGGCTGGTCATAACAAAGTTTTTTACTGTGAGGGTGGTGAGACACTGAAAGAGGTTGCCCAGAGAGGTTGTAGATGCCTCCTCAATCCCTGGAGGTGTTTAAGGCCAGGCTGGATGGAGCACTGAGCAACCTGGTCTAGTGGGAGGTGTCCCTTCTCATAGCAAGGGAACTAGCTGATCTTCAAGGTTCCTTCCAACCCAAACAAGTCTGTGATTCTATGTCCCTGCCCACTGCAGAGAGTTGGACTAGATGGCCTTTGAAGGTCTCTCCCAACCCTATTATTCTGTGTTTACCAGGACATCTTAAAGAAGCCATTATGTGTTCTAACATAAGCTTATGCAACATTTTGATTCTACACAGAGTCAAGTATAAGAACAAATTTTACCCCATAATGCACTAACCAGACTTACATTTCCCAGAGGAAGGTGACAAATGGGTTTAGGTAGCATGTGGTTTTAAATCCTTTTCTATTCAGCTAATCTCTAGCTGTGGAATTGTGATTTAAATGCAAAAATGTATGTGTATTTTCTGATAAGAACCATTTTGTTTTAGAGACAGATGAAGCGTTATCAAACGCATACACTTTCCTCAGGTTTTTAAATTGAGGATGGAAATTCTATAATCAGAACATGGCATAGCCAATCCAGGTTAAGTAATAACATTTCTCAAAAAAAATAATTAAAAGAAAACAACCCCTCAAGCCTTTGAAGTGTTCTTTACAGTTACATCTTCATAATCCAGACATGAGAAGATTCACACTCCTGACAACTCTGAGTTTATGTTCTTCAGCTGGCTCAAGATAAAAGCTAACATTTCTTTTTCCTTCACAATGTTTTCCTCTGATTTCTTAATAGGAATGAGACATGGTGCAAAACCTTACCTCCACAGGATTTTCCATCTTCCTGCAGTTTCTGGCCAGCTGGACATTTGCAGTGGTAGCTGCCAATGGTATTACAGCACTGGGCTTGACAGCCACCATTCTGGGTAGTGCATTCATTTACATCTGTTGGGGAAAAACATGGAGCAGTCAATGAAAAGTGGACATTGACCATGTCACCTGGTTCTATGAGGACAACTGTGTACGGTCCTGATATGAAGGAGTTAGTTCTGATGTGAAAGAGTGAGAAACACTGAAGGGCTAGGTTTGAAGTAGTGGCCACTTGACACATTTCTGAGCTCCTCAACCCAACTATGTGTGCAATAGTGGGATTGGTCCTTCTTTTCTGCTCAAAATAAGCAGCAATGTCCACCCAGCACCAGATGCAGCTCTCTACTCAACATATCCACCTCACACACCTGGGCAGCGAGATCAGGAACTACCTTTGCAGTGTCCTTTCCAACAGCTCCGTTTGGGTGTGATTCCAGAAACCTCTGAAATCTGGAAGTATTTTCAACTATAAAATCATTGAATAGTTTGGGTTGGAAGGGACCTTAAAGATCATTTAGTTCCCATGGGCAGGGACACCTCCCATTAGACCAGGTTGCTCAATGCTTCGTCAGCCTGGCCTTAAACACCTCCAGGGATTGAGGGGGCATCCGCAACCTCTCAGGGCAACCTGTTCCACTCTCTCACCACCCTCACACTAAAGAACTTTTTTCTTGTCTCCAGATTAATTAAGGTACTTTGTTCAGCTCCTCCTACCCTAGTATCTCCACATCTTTCTTAGCAACCTGATCAAGTTAGTGCTGGCCTGTGTGGTTCTGAACAGGAAAAATTAGACAAAGATCTATAGGTTATAAATGAAATACATTGAAGAGCCATATGGATAAATAAAAAATTAAACAGACAAGCCAAGGGCAGAGAAAAATCAATGGTGAGGGCATTTGATTTTTAAGATGCATACTCAGGCTAAGGGAGCTGAGGATGGAGAAGAGGAGGCTGCAAAGAGACCTCACAGTGCCTCAAAGGGCTCCAGGAAAGCTGGGGAGAGGATGTTTTCTAGGGCATGGAGCCACTGAGACCTGAGGAAAAATTTCTTCCCCATGAGGGTGCTGAGACACTTGAACAGGCTGCTCAGAGACAGGGTGGAGGCCCTCTCCCTGGAGACATCCAAGTCTCCAGGGCTTGGAGGCTCTGAGCAACCTGATCTAGTGCAGAATGTCGCTACTCCCTGCAGGGTTGGCCTTTGAAGGTCCTTTCCATCTCTGTGACTCCATGATTCCACACACACTACACACGACTTTCTGAAGAAAGGCAATTGCTACTGCCAGGCCAGTAGAAACTGCTCTGATGAAGAGGCTGAGATACAACAGATGGCACAGAACTATTTCCCAAGCAGAAAATTTGTCAAACGGGACAGAAAATTTAACAAAAGCAGCAGGGGTTCGCTGAATTGCCTTCCTGTGTTCTGGAAGGCGTGTTTGAGCAAAGCCTCCTTGTTTGCCCTGCTCTCTCTGACAATACTAAGGTCACACAGACACCTAATCCATCAGTGCAGGGGAAGCAGGGACTGCAATGAACCTGTGGAAAAATAAAAGGTTGTGGGGGTTTTTTTCCCAATTTTTTACTAATATGATGTGGCTGGCTGGCAGAGCCCACCTCCTTGGCATGCGCTGGTGAGGCGAAAGCCATGGATAAGGGGATACACCATGTTCTCAAAACCTGGCATGAGGATGCAAGTGATGGATCTTCTGCCCAAAAGGCCTTTGGCACAGGAAAAGATTACACTTGACCTTCAGGCTGGAGAGCAAGTACAGGAGGAGGAAGGTTAAGTAACAGAAGATTAATCTGTATCATCATGACTGTAAAAATCACAGGCAGTTACTTGCCGTCTGCAGCATTCTCTGTCCCCAAAGGGAAAAATACAGCTTTTTAGTATCATATGAAAGGTTTGGGTGAAAGGGACCTTAGAGATCATCTACTTCAACCCTCCTGCCATGGTCAACGACACCTCCCACCAGACCACGTTGCTCAATGCCTCATCCAGCCTGGCCTTAAACACCTCCAGGGATCGAGGAGGCATCCACAACCTCTCTGGGCGACCTCTCCCAGTGTCTCACCACCCTCACAGTAAAGAACTTCTTTCTTATATACAGAAGAGTTACCAAGGCTTGTTGGAGCTCCAATTTAATAGCTCATTTCTCATTTCATCTGGCTAAAAAGAAGAAATCAAAGAAATTTTTAAGAGAGGTGTCAGACTACTAAAATGCTAAAAGAAAAAAGCATGATGAATAGCCAAAATTTAGAGAGTTGCAGCTGAAAAGGGACAAATTCACTAAACCCCTTTTCTTTATATATCTAAGTTAAGTGTACTAACTGATGAAATGAAAATTTCTTTGTCCCCAGAGATGCTGAAACCCCCCCAAAAAAACCACCCAAACTGCACTCAGAGTTACACACCAAACTCAAGCATGAAATCAAGGCTCTTCTGATTCCATAGGAACGAGATCCAGGAGGAAACTTTTACCAAGACAAACATTCCCTGCCACTCCAAAATGAAAACAAATCCCAAAAATCACACCAAAATAAGACATTCATCTGTTCCTTTCTCATCAGCAAGAGGAGGGGAGAACATATGACAAGCGACAGATTTCTCCTCTTCAAAAGGCTGGAAGATCAGCATCACAGAGAGGATCGACAAACCAGAACAGTGATTTACTCCCTTCTAAGTAGAAGACATCTTGATGGGCCCTGTGGTAATAAACGCTAATGAGCCACATAATAACCCTGCTCCACAGCTTTGACTTCTATTCATACTAACAATATTGAAAACTAATAAAATTTCCAGCTAATTTTGTTGTTTTCTTTTTTAAAAAAACACCATTAAATAATGGGAATGACTTTATTCTTCTACACTGTGTTTAGGGCCTCCAATGCTACATGGCTTCCTGGCATAAAATATTGATTATGTGACAAGGTCTACAACACACAGTCCAATTTAACATCAGTGACTGTATTTTGAGCCAAAACATTAGAAGAAAAACCTTTCCAGCTAAGGAGTTAATCATAATCCTCCTGATTTCACCAGGGTGTAACACGTTTGGAAGTGCCTAGTGCTACTGCATACTAATAGAATCATAGAATAGTTTGGGTTGGAAGGGACCTTAAAGATCAAGTTTCAACCCCCTGCCATAGGTCCCACCAGAGCTTCTTCCTCTCCAGACTGAGCAGTCCCAAAATTTACTGCTTTTTTTTGTGTTACAGGCAGAAACCCCAACATTTAAATCCACACATCTCTTCAAAACATAGCTTGAAGCTCATCATAACACCAAATAAGCATTTTGATGCGGATTTACACCTAGTATAAAACACTCACACTTGAAGGAAGACACTCCCTAGGTATAAATCATCATGATTTTAACCTCAGTGTCAAGAAAATTTGCTCTCTAAGCAAACATCCTTTGCTGCTCTGCCTCCTGTACAAGCCCTTCTCCATCTCCTGAACCCTGTCAAGTTGTTTAGTAATAAAGGTCGGATGTTGCCTCAAGTCCACATAGTGCAGCAATAAACGATGCAAATGTGAAGCATTAAAAAATGTGCTTTACATTTGGGGAATGGCTCTTACAAGCCACACACAGATGTTGTATAATCCTAAAATACATAGGCCAGATTTGAAAATCCAATTACAGCTTTGCCACAGTAAAAAAAAAAAGAAAATACAAGAAAATAAAAAGGGGGAATAAAAACCCCACAAAAACAATTCTGTCAAATTATAAGTTTCTATCTGTTTTTCATAATCAATGTCATTCAAGGTTACAAATCTCTTTGCCTTTTAAAAAGTGACAGAAAATCTCTGACATGTAACAAGTCTGCCAAGTTAAGTCTGACAAAAGTTCACCGTTATCAAGACTATCAATCCATCTGCAATGACGTGCTGCAGGCACTTCAAAAAATGCCAAGAAATGTGATGTTTGCTACTGCAACACTTCACATTTATTTATAGAGTTGACGATGTGACACAAAAACATGATCCATGGGACACACTCTATGCGAGAGTATGATCCTGCCAGGTGAAGTCTTGTCATAGAATGGTTTGGGTTGGAAGGGACCTTAAAATCATCTAGTTCCAACCCCCCTGCCGTAGCCAGGGACACCTCCCACTAGACCAGGTTGCTCAGTGCCTCATCCAGCCTGGCCTTAAACACCACCAGGGATTGAGGGGGCATCCACAACCTCCCTGGGCAACCTCTTCCAGTGTCTCACCACCCTCATAGTAAGAATTTCTTTCTTCACTCCAGCCTAAATCTCCCCTCTTCCAATTTGCATCCATTACTCCTAGTCCTGCCATCCTGGATCCTATTAAGAAGTCCTACCCCAGCCTTTCTGTAGCCCCCTTCAGGTATTGATAAGTTACTACGAGGTCCCCCCGAGCCTTCTCTTCTCCAGGCTGAACAATCCCAACTCTTTCAGCCTGTCCTCATAAGGGAGGTGCTTCAGCCCTTTTCAGTCTTCAGAAAATAAAGAAAACAACCCAAAATATTAATCTAGATTAATTTGATATAAACCTTCTATATTATTTGCCTACCAGACACAAGGAAAAAAACATCCACAGCATGTTTTAAACCCACTAGTACTCAAAAATTGGAACTGTAGGCCTGTGCCTCACTGCACACTCCCTTCACATGTGGTATTTAAGAACTAACTATATGAAAAGGGTCTGCTTTTGTTTTTTTTCAACATAAAACTCTTTTTAAGTATTTGGTATGTAGGGAAGCATCTCCTTTTTTCCACTTTTGCCAAATTAAACAACACAGAATCTTTATGCTAAATGAAAAAATGATCATGATCCCTTTTCTTCTGTATTCTTGCACTGTGCTTCTCATTCCCTGGCTGGAAAAACCACAGAGCAGAGCAGAGACATCCCAAGCTCCAGGGAACACAACACTTCAACAGGTTTTTATGCAAGTCTAAGGGTTTTTAGATTCCTATAACAACATATAAAAGCAGACACCAAACAGTGTTGTTCTTCATCGGTAATTCTGACTTTAATTCTAACAGAAGTGACCTGAATTATTACTAGTCTGAAAATACAGCAAGCAGATGAAGCAAAAAAATAAATAAAAAGCTCTAAGAAAGCAAAAGAAGTCTTCTCCACACACCTCTATGCTTAACTACCTACAAGTGAGGGCTGCAGCTCCGCAGGTCCTCAGGATGGAGCTGAATTAAGCATCTTTACACCCCAGAATGAGCTGGTACCTGGAGTTATTTAAGAGATGGGTAGACAGAGAGCTAAGGGATGTTTCACAGAATCAAAGAATGCCAGAGATTGGAAGGGACCCTAAGAGATCATCTAGTCCAGCCCCACTGCTGGAGCAGGATTTTGTTAGAGTTAGGTTGATGGTTGGACTAGATGACCTGCAAGACCCCTTCCAATCAAGATGATTCTATGAGACCCACCAGCTAACCCACCCCCTACAAGCATGTTTTACCCATGTAACAAGTTGATCCAGTAGGTATTAAAAATTCATTTTTCTAACTGCAGCCCACTATTTAAAGCCTACTTTCTGAGGTTTCTATATTCTGCACATGAGCAATGACTTTATTTAATTAATGCCATCACGTGCAAACTTGATGTTCTGAGTGTCCATCCTTCAGGGCTGACCCATACTCTGACCCATAAGGCACTGACATCAGAGCACATCAAAGCTCACTGGACTCATAATACATCACCCAAGTGGAATAAAAACTGTAAAATCTTTCAAGCTCCTATTGGAATACCACATGAACAAAGAGAGGGGAGGTTATTTTGATGAGTTTAAAAGCATAAAACTAACACACCGTGCTTCAATCAGGGGTCAAAGTGACAAGAGAGTATTTATTTAGGAGGAAAAACAGCATTTCTACTAACATTCTTCCAGGATGGGATTTTCTCCTGAAGATAGTCTGATTTCTGGAATCTAAATGTTAAATATCTTCATCTAAGGGGTTTAATTGCTCTAAAAGGCACTGGCAGCTTGTATTAACTGCAACAGCAGTTTAAGAGATGGAAATTCCTAACTCAGAAGAGGTAACTCAAATGCTTTCAGGTACAAAAGCCTCATAAAGGTTAGAATCAAAGTCTAAATATAGTTTATAACGTGGAACTGAAATGCACCTATATGTACCTTAATATATCTGAGTGTCTGGTACAAGAACAAAGGAGTATATCTGCTTTTATAAGGAGATACTTTGGGCAAGTGACTGTAAATCATAAAGAACCCTTGACAGCTTCTCATTTAGACATCTAAATAATTTTGTTCTTTTTTTTTTTCCCCAAGTGCTGGAGATTCAGCAAAGAGGTAGCTCCTGAGCTTGCCTGTGCTTTTAGACACAATGTTTTTTTAAAATTCTGGTCCAGATGGTCTGCAACCAAAAACATATGTCTAAAACATCCTGAAACCTGAGAGAGTTGAGTTGAACTTTAAAGGCCACTCGCTGCTATGACATGACGTTGTTCACACAGATGCATATGCACATACATCACACCAACCTACTATGGAAATACACCATGGTGAGCACATCCCCTGCCCAGACTGGGCTCCCTCCTGGAGACTGAATTTGCCTTTCTGTTCATTTTCATAAAATCATAGGGTTGGGAGGGACCTTCAAAGCTCATCTAGTCTTACCTGCAGTGAACAGGGACATCCTGTACTAGATCAGGTTGCTCAGAGCCTCAGCAAGCCTGGACTTGGATGTCTCCAGGCATTGATGGGGCCTTCACCACTTCTCTGGGCAACCTGTTCCAGTGTCTTGCCATGTTCAAGTGAAGAACTTCTTCCTACTATCTAAACTGACCCTGCTCTGCTCGAGTTTCAAACCATTGCCCCTCGTCCTGTGGTTCAATGCCCTGGCAAACAGCCCCTCCCCAGCTTTCCTGGAGCCCCTTTTAGGCACTGAGGGGACACTGTGAGGTCTCCCTGCAGCCTTCTCTTCTCCAGCCTCAACAGCCCCAGCAATTTGAGCCTTTGTGTTCAAAAGCTTTGTAACAGTCGTCTTTGAACAGTAATTGTCCCTAAAACACAAATTACATCCATCACTTCCAGCTCTAACCATAAATTATCAGCCTGAATAGAAAACAAAGCTGCTCATTCCGCTGGTCCAGCACAGTCCTACCCCCGCCTATTGATTAAACACTCCCAATGCTTTATTAGGTTTTTCTTCCTCCACAAAGTCAATAAGAGGAGGGATATTTCTTCTCTCCCTGTTATCAAGCATCGTAAATCCAAGCTGCTATTAACAAGCAGCTGATTAGTGGAGAAAACTTATTTGAGAGTTTGGCACAGACTCTTGAGTGAGCTCCCAGCAACACCCATCACAGAATGGCTTGGGTTGGAAGGGACCTCAAACATCATCTAGATCCAACCCCCCATGCCATGGGCAGGGACACCTTCCACTAGATCAGGTTGCTCAGTGCTTCATCCAGCCTGGCCTTAAACACCTCCAGAGAGGTGCTTTAACATGTTATCACCACCTCTTTTCCTTTATTTTCCTTTTTTTTTAAAAAAAAATAAAAGCAATTATCCAAATCATAGATTTCCTTTCTACACCAACCAGAGTAACTAAATCAGGAGAGGGGGAATATAAAAATAATACAATCTATCACATGACCATGAAATCCAGTAAAGGTACTCTTTTTATTATTTTTAAACTACATTTGCCCAGACAAGGTATGAATAATGCAAGTGAACATCCCAGAACATCTGAATTAGGCACCAACAGATGAAGGGATGCTAATTGGCAGTGATTGGAGATGATTGTGGAGTAGGGCTGAAACTATGATTACAAACAGAGTTTATGCATCCAGCCCAAACCTCAAATACCAGCACTGCAATTAAAGATATTTTATCCAATTAGACAAGTGTTTGCCTTTGCCTGCTACAAGAGTTAGAGCAAAACATAAAAGAAAATAAAGCACTGACTGCTCTGCTGCAACTTTGCCTTCATCAGAGCTCTGCTAAGATGGATTTCTTTCAGCTTTCACTTTTTATGCCATAAAATTGGGGAGTCTTTCTATAAAAAATTCAGGACTCTGCAGTAAAATCCTTCAAAGCCCTTGTTATTCTCCAAAAGTGCTTTTGACCCTAAAAATACATTCCCCTTGCAGATATCTAGCTTTCAGTAGCAACAAGTGCAGGTTGTACATGCACAAACAAGAAAAGACTTTGAGCTTTGAAAGCTTGATTTCACAGTAGATGCTCTCCCATGTTTTTCAGTCAAGTAAACATTCCTTAAATATCATTATTAGCAAAACCTCAGGAATCTAAGCAACTGGATTTCATTTAAGCTTTGAGGTGCTGAATTCCAAGAAGCATGAATTGCAAGCACAAGCCAAGCACTTGGCTCCAGCTGAGCCAAGTCCTGGTGCCCAAAGGGAAGTTCTCACCTCAAACCCGAGACAGGCTCCTGCCTTCTGCTTTCCTGGGTGAGAACATCCATGGCAGGTAACAGCTGCTTGGCCACAAACCACAGCTGGCTCTTTTTTTTCCTGTTATTCCCAACAAGGTGTCCAACTTCCCTCTCCTCCTCTTGTAGCTCAAGAAAATTTACAAGCAGAGCTTCTGCTTTTCTGCCATTCCCAACAAAGTGTCCAACTTCCCTCTTCTGCTCTTATATCTCAAGAAAACTTATAAGCAGAACTTCTGCTTTTCCTCCAGCTTCCCATTAAAATCAGGTCAACAAGATTGAATTAATTGAAAAACTATCTAGAAAAAAAACAAAAAACCAAAAAAAACCAGGGATGCTCAATGCTCACTCAGTTCTAAAAAGTTTGCATTTGCAGTCATTGAGTTTTATTCATCTCCATGAGAAGCATTTGATCCCTTATTTTAAAAAAAACATCTTCAGGATCAAACTCAAGCTCAGAAATAAGAAGCACTGGCATCAAAAGAGAAAAGCAAGGACACAAAGGCAGCAGTTTGTGCTTTCTTCTCTATGAGGGTGATGAGACACTTGAAGAGGTTGCCCAGAGAGGTGGTGGAGGCATCTCAAGCCTGGAGACATCCAAGGCCAGGCTTGCTGAGGCTCTGAGCAACCTGATCTAGTGCAGGATGTCCCTGCTCACTGCAGGGAATGGCACTAAATGGCCTCTGAAGGTCCCTTCCCATTCTGTGATTCTATGATTCTGCTCAACCTTTATTTTTAAGAGATTTAAGATGTCACCTCCTATGAAAAGCACTGCAATAACCCAACACATCAATAACAAAAGCAGAGATAAAGACAGAGCTCCACACTGTTGATGCCTTTCAGGCTCACCAGGATAAAAGGTGAACAAACAGTTTCAAACAGAAATAAATAAACTTGCTCTGGGTGAAACCAGTAATGATGGGTCAGATTCTACCAATTCAGTGGTAGCATATTTTGGTACATGTCTGCAATAGGGGATATTTAAAAGTGCTACTGTACTATTACTTTAAAAATCTATGTAAGCAGCAATTTGAGTTTGTTACAGCAGAACTCTGAGCAGGGTGAGCTCTAGGATGCAGGAAGAGGGAACTGGGCACTGGGGGAACACCTTATGTGGAAATTTGCTTCCAAACATTAATGTAAAGGAAGCTTAAATCAGTTTTAGTTTATAGTTGCAGGAAACACAATAAAGTACTATCACAAGTTAATGGGGGTTAGAACTAGATGATCCAACCCAACTATTCTAAGTGTAGAATAAAGTGGGTTTATTTTTCTCTTGTCTTTATTCTGTAGTCAGAGTAAAATCTGATCTATTTATGCAAGTGTAGGCCTTCTTTTCTCTAAAATAAACACCTCAAATTCAGGATCTTCCTCATTTCCCCTGCAGTGCTAAGGAAAAGGGACATTTGAAGCATTACAGAGTAAATTCTGGTTCTTTGGCTTCCACCAGGGCAGGCTCTCAGCTGGTACAAAGCAGAGTGACTGATGCTGGAAGCCCTAGCAGAGAGAATGTCAAACCCCACCATGTTACAGAGCCAAAGATACAAGTTCCAACATCACTGCTTAACATATCAACAGGCCAGTTAATACAATACCACACTCTGAGCAAGGTAATAAATTAAGCAGCTTGAGTTTCAGGGCACTCTTATTGTACTTAGTTCCTTAAGAACTATTATTTTTCATAATATAATTAACCCCAGGATCAACTGAGCAAATTAGTTCATTTTTCACATGGATAATGAACTTCCTTTTTTTTTTCCTCTCCCCATCCCCAAAAGCATTATGAACTGAATGTATAAAGACTTCATAGCAGAGAAAGGCTGCTGTGTGCCCAGCTTCTGGTTCAGAAGTGGAATTCATTATTGAGATTTAAATGGAAGCTACTATTTTCTTTTCTGATTTTTCTTAATAGTTGTCCTTGCCAGTCAATGTCAATCACTGACAGAAGAGGTTCTACTCATCACCAGATACAGATCAAGATCAGGCACATCACGCCTCTGCTAACTCACTTGAAATGGTAAAATATTTCTTTCTTACAGTGTCCTCCTGAATAGCTGTGAAAGAGTCTCTCCCATCTTCTGTAATCCATCTGTAGAAGATATTCCTAACCGCTATGTGGGCAGAATTACTCACTGATATACTCCTGATATAAAAAAAAACAACAAATCCTCCACTAACTGAGTTGTAAAATCATCTTTGCTTTCTGCTAGTGAAAAAAAACAAGTGCTCTGGAGTCTGAAACACAATCACACAACTCAGCTGCTCATGACACAGATGAATGTTCCTTACTTGGTTTTCACAGATAAATGCCATCCCCCATGAAGGTGCACTAACTCCCTCTGTCTTCTAAGTAACTGATCTTCTGTGACAAGGGCACATATTGAAATAAAATAATAATTAAATCTTCATCAGTTTAATTTCTAAAGAAACCCCAGGGCAGCCTTTGCTGCCTAATCTGTCTGCTGAATCCTTTTGATTTATATGACACCAATGGGTGACATTGGGACTGCAGGGAAGGTTTATCAATGAACACAGCATGCAAGAACCTACACATGGAGAACAGAATTGTCCCAAACCCTTGATAAAGGGAACCACCAGCTGCCAAAGAATGGCAGCTCTTTTATTTAGTGCTAAACAGGAGCTAAACATCTCTTCACCACAAGGCTGGTGAGACACTGGAAGAGGTTGCCCAGAGAGGTAGTGGAGGTCTCACCCTTGGAGACATTCATGAAGCTCTGAGCAACCTGATCTAGTGCAGGGTGTCCCTGCTCACAGCAGGACTAGATGGCCTTTGAAGGTCCCTTCCAACCCTACACATTCTTTGATTTCAGAAAGGTCTTGATCCTTCTCCTGAGAAATGGTGGGGAGGTATCTAAGGAAGGGAATTTCCATTAAAGCAAGACACTTGGGTATGGAGTTAAATCAAGCTGAAAAAAAAAAGCAGAGATATACAAACTAATAACTCCCACACATTTTTTACCAGTGACAAGCTCAAAGCAAAGGCTGGAAGAAACAAGAAGTTTTTAAACCATGACTAGCAGAAAGCAGCTGTGATGTCTCTGAGCTTTTGCTAGCAGAACAGCACAAAAGTCTCTCTAAAAACAAATAAATGGGCTCAGCATGATGGCATAAGGCAGACACTTTGCAAAATGACCAATTTGGCAGAAAATTGCCCCAGCCTGACAGCAGCATTTGAACTCGGGACCTTCTCTGCTCCCACGAGCACATGTGGGCACCACATGGAGCAGCTAGGTAACAGGCAGAGTTTTTCAGACTGGAAATTCTTGTTATCAAAATACATGATCTCAAGTTTTTTTTAATCACCAAATGCTAAAGGTGAACACGGGCAGAAATTAGCTGGCTGAAATTATTAATCCTGCATTGCCAAAACTGATTCATGCCAGAGGCAGGAAGAGCCACCTTTATGTAACCCAAACTTCACTCTCTGGTTCCTAATGCAAACTAAATTTGCCTTTCAAATCTATCAGGATGCCAGGCATCTGGTTTTAATGAAGAGCCAGACCAAACTTTTTTCCAGGGGGTATAACTGAAAAGAAATTTGCATTTATGTTTTCAGCACGGCATCAGTGAGTTGGCTTAAAAAAACTTTAAACTTTAAAGTTACTACATCATTCAGTCTTTTCAAAAATGACTGTTTTATGCTTCAAAACATGCTGTTCCTCTTCCTCCCTCATAGCAAGCTGAGGTATATTTTTATGTTCCTTGCTGTTAACAAAGGGTATACACCATTGTAAAATCTTAAGTAACACCATACCCCAATAAAATTCTGGGGTTTAGGATTTTCTTAGTGGCAGTACGGCCAAAGTATTAAATTTAAAGCTTTTAAACAGAACACATATTAGAAATAAATTTAAAGATCTACTGTAAATGTTCAATAAATTAAAAACAGACATCAAAAGGTAAATGCTAAAGGGGCAGAAACAAAGAACTGTGTCTATACAGGCTGTGCTCCAATAAGTTAAGAATCCATCTGGCACTAGTGCAGCACAAGGCAAGGATATTCCACAGACACATGCATTGTTCAGAGTCCTAGAACTGCTTTCAGAAGAAAGGGGAAATGTATCAATAAATAGCTTCACCTTGATCTTCAACTCACTCTTGCAGATCACTCAGAACACTGAATTTAACGAAAACCCCTCAAATCAAACACTGCTGATTCTACAGAATGTGGAAAAACAGTTGTATGACCCACGTTAGAAAGATCCAAGGCTGAACCCAGCCCAGATTGGACTGAACACTACCTAAAACCAAGACCTTTTCAACTATACAGATCCCCCCTCTTCAGCCTGGGTGTTGAAGCAGGAGAAAGGCAACACCAGGGCTGTAGGTCGATGCCAGTTCACAGCTCAGGCTTCCACACTTGGAATTTCACCCTTGGGTTGCAATCAAAAAATAAATCCCTCACATTCAACTCAGTCTAATTATGGATTTGTTGGGATTTTATTTTTTTTTTTTTGCACAGAAGAGACAGCCAAATTCCTTCTGACGCACAAGGGGAAAGTGTGATCTAGGAGAGAAGTCCACGTCCTGTAATGTTATGGATGGTTTTGGAAACGCAGCCAGAAACATACGTTGCTCCCAACATCGTTGCCAAGAGTTACCACCTAATGTTGTCTGAGAGCCTGCAGTGATTTCATGTTGAAAGGAAAAAGACTCTGGTATCTCAGATACCTCCCTGCTGTTACTGATGGCAACAGTGGGGTTTTAACCACTGGAGAACATTCAGTGAGAAGGCAGTGATGGCATCATCACGTGGAATGCTGCTTTAAAAAGCAGCACATCCCAAAATTTGGCAAGCTGGCTGTCAAGTGAGGAAGGAATTGATACAGCAAGACCATCAAGCTGATCTTAAATGCTTCAGGATAATTAAATAGTGAATTTGACTTTTTCTCTGTATGCTGTCCCACCTCTTTGGCCCATCCAGAAGATGGCTTTATTTTACTAAATATCTATAAAATTATATCTGTTCTCCAGGATATTCATAATTTGAGCATTAATAAACAGGGAAAAGAAGTGATAATGTGGATAATTATGCATTTTTTCTTTTAAATACAGGAAAGGTGTGCACAGCATCCAACCTGGTTACTACTCAGCAGAAGACCACAGGTTTAAAGAGTGAAGAATAAATTAAGTTCACAGGAAATCTTCAATCTAAAATAAAGCTGAGAAGAATTATTTGGGAGTTTTTGATAACACAAAATCATTAATGGGAATTGTTTTAGCAACTGGTATTTTTACCAGTAGCAAATCATGGTTGTGTCCCTAACTGGCCTCCTAATTTTGAAACCCAGAGTGGTAACATAACCTTGGTCCTACAGATCTCACAGCAATCTCCTCCATCCTTAGATAAAAGCTCATCAGAAAGGAAAAAATTAGATTTTGTTTCTTTTTTTTTCCCCTTATTTCCCCCTACCTCAGCATCCAGGCTCTCCCAATTAAATTACTGACTGGTTGCTCATAGTTGGATGGTGTTTTCCCCTATAGTTTTGTGGGGTTTTCAACTCAAAAGCCAAAGTATAATTATAAGGTGGGGGGAATAAAATTACACATTCAACCAAGGTCATTAATGTACAAAATGCAAATTGTCTCCCATTTATCAGAGACCCTGGGGAAGGCTAGAGATAATTGAAATGATAGATGAACAGAGGAGACTAACTGCTAATGGCCTGTATATCAATGAATCAATGTCATATTTATGAAGGGCTTTGGGAAATTATTTTAAATACTTCATCTATAGCTGAAGTTTAGCCTACTTCTTCTTTTTTAATGCAGAAAAATTAATGACCACATTCAGTTTATAGTTACACAAGTGAAAATCTGTTGTAATTTAAGCTCAATAGCAAGATACTGAAAAACTACTTAGGTTTGTGCCAGAAATGACCCAATTTCTCAATTACCAGGGATTGCATATAACAAATAATGATATATATTTCAGAGATTATCAAATACAGAACCAGCCCTCATCCTCAAACCTCATCCATTTTTCTCTGCATCTCATTTCTTCCAAAATCTTTATAAATTGGGAAAACAGCAAGTATATATGCTAATTATTCTTACACATACCTGCTTTCCTAGTATTTTCAATTACAAACTCAACTTCTAAGGGCAGGGCTGATTTTCAGATGTATTTACAGGGGGACAAAGAGGAATATGGGGAGAAGAAAGGAAAGACAGAAATATTACTTTCTCAAGAGAAAAAAAAACCTGATGCAGGCAACTTTGGCTTTCCACTGCAGAAGAGATAACACTACAAACCAGTAAGTCAAAACTGGGAGAAGACTGTAGAGTGCAGGCTCTATGGGACATTAGTAAGGGACACTAAGGACAAGGAACAACTTAAAAGGAAGTTTCAAACATTAAGATGTCATCTGTAAATATTCCTGGGAGGGAGATTAGTTTAGAGGTTTTAATTTGGGAGTTTTTCTTGGTTTGAGGGGTTTCTAAAATTTTTCTTCTTCAACTCCCACTATTTTTCTGCTTTTCTCACACTCCAGCAGAAAAGGGTTAGGATGAAGGGAAACCAGTAGGACATCTGCAGGATTTTTTTTAACAAAAAACTTTTCCTAGGGAAACTAAAAAGCTAACAGAGAGCAGCACCACAACAAAATCACCTGAATTAAATCCCTTTGCATTCCCTCTCTCACCCAAAGCAAGCCCACGGGGGGACAGGGAAAAGAGGTAACTTTTTAGGAACAGTCAAGAGGATTGAGAGAGATTTGTTTCATGTGGAAATAGCAGCACGATTGCTCAGCTTGTGGGAACATGGACTAATCTGGAAATTACATCTGGATTTCCCCAGAATTTGAATAAGCTGGTTACATCTGAAACATGCAACTGATCCTCCTATTATGGGATTTGGCTCATGAAGGAAGGAAGGAAGGAAGGGAATAAGGCTCTCAGGAAAACATCGCTGTCTGAGAGGAGACTTTGCTGCTGTCTGAGAGAAGATAATACAGGTGCACTGCAGGTTAAAAGCTCACAGTAAATTTTCTAGCCATTTAAGATTGAAAAATTTATTAAAAGATTCAAGAAGCTCCATCAAACTGCCAGGAAAACAAGGAGAGATTTCCATCTCTCCTTGTTGTTGGTTTGGTGATTTCCAAACAGCACTGGGAATGATCACAGATTCAGATTTGGAAGGGACCTTCTAAAGCCATCTAGTCCAACTCCCTGCAGTGAGCAAGGACATGCGGCACTAGATGAGGTTGCTCAGAGCCTCAGCAAGCCTGGAATTGGATGTCTCCAGGCTTCAAGGGACCTCCACCACCTCTCTGGATAACCTGATCCTGATGGAAAAGTGGACCAGCTTCTCTCAAGCTAACAAGAAACCTGGAAGAATACAAGAGCTACACAGCAAAGTGCCCTGCAAATCCATCTGCTGTGAACTGGTCATACTGGTTGTCTCTTCTTAGAAAGCCACGTCAATAAATACTCAGACATTCTCTGTATAAAGAGGTTTGTATTACTGAGTAAAACAAAATTTGCAGTGCCAGTTTTTGGAAAGAAATAGAGAAAGAAAAGCTTGCAGCACAAATAAAAAGGTGTCTTACAAACTAGAAAACATTCTCAGGGAGAAAGTCTGAGCTGGATGTTTCACAGGTGGTTGGGAAGGCCTCAAAACACCCAAAAACACTGTTTGCTTGATGCTGGCTCCCCTACACTCCCTGGTCCTTTCTCCCCCCTAAGCCCCTGGGTCCTTTCTCTCCCTTGCCACCCTTTTAAAATATTCATTTTTCTGTTAGTGTTTATCATTAACTCAAATTAATCATCATAAAAATAGTAACAATAATGTAACATCTTGCCTTAAACAAAAACTTTTTCTCTTTTTATCTATTACTACATATTTATGGGACCAACTCTCTCTCAGAGGCCCTGGATCCGCACCTGCCCTTCCTCCTGCAGCCTTTGTCCTCCCCCAAGAAAAAGGCACAGAGAAGAGAGAAAAAGGTCTCCACTGAAGAGTAAAAGCTCCAACAAAGACAGCTGAGCTTCAGAGAAGCCTTTAACTTCCCAGTGAAGGTATCAAGTTGTTAGTCTGAGGATCTCACTTCTGCTGCTTTCCATCCACACTCAGTTCCCACTTGAGGCTTCAACAGAGACATTAAAGGAACAAAAAAAGTGACCTTTCTGAATTTTCAGGGAAACATTAACTCTCCATCACTGTGGGTTTTCGTGCTGGGTAGTCAGAAAAGGGCTAGCAGTCAGCTACTTCAGCTGGCAGGTGAAGCACACACCTCAGTGAGAGAACTGCCTATGCTGTTGTCATTCCTGCTTGCCAATTAATAAAATATCCCATTCCTCCATTTGCCCAAGCACATTTGTTCTGCCAGTTGGTAATTTTTTTAATTTTTTTTTTTCTGAATGAGTGAAATACAAGTGGGGTAATTTGCATGAGTTAATGACACAGCACAAGTTAACAGATCAGTTATTCCACATGAGGAGTTATCTGTTTGCAGGGAACAATTTAGACTCAAGCCACTCAGGGACATAATTACTCTCAATACCAGTGTTTGGGCACACTCTGCCATTCAGATCTTTTGCTCTTTTCCAGATGTGTCCCTTTCAAAGTCCTAAGTGAAAGCAAATTACCTGCTGCTGATTACTCAACTCATCCACACAGGGAAGGCAGGGGAAGCATCTCCTTAAGTGACAACCTTCAGATTTGTGATGAAGTTTCCCTCTTAATTGAATCTTTCCAAAACCTTGGGATAAAATTTGCTAATTTTCTAAAGTTTTCCTCCACATCGCGTCCTCCCTCTTTCTTTGTTCTTATTTCATCAAGATTTGGAGTAACAGACCCAAACTGTTCATTTCAAATTCCCATTATGGAAATGCTGCAAAGCCAGAAGATGCCACAGCCATTTCTTTTTAGAGCTTTTCTTTTTCTTAGGAGACATTCATATTGCAGAATAATTTCGACAGTAATTTAATCACAGGGTTTGGAGGTCCAGCAAATGTTACATTTACATAATGTCAGTCTTTCAGCAGATAATTTGGTCCTTTGCATGTGTTAAAAGACGACATGGCTTGTTAAGATCATGTTAGTATGCTCTAGCCCAGCAGACGAATGGCTGGTTTGTTAATCTGCCATAGATTTCTAATTTTCCTATGGATGATTAGAAAATTCTATTTAGAGTAAATTCATGAGCACTTTCTGTTCCCTCAGAGTGACAAATCAAAGAGATTATCACATCTCAGGGTCTAGAAATCTCCATAAACCGGTCATAAGTCCTTGGCAGAGAGTAAATAGCAAAACTTTTATAAATATTACATTAGTTAATGCATTGCATATGTCTGCTTTGAGTACACGTGACTGGAGATATTAAAATGAGCCTTACAATGTAATTCTTATAATAATCTTATAAGGATATGTGAGTATTCTGTAGTTTGAGAGCACAATACTGTTCTGTCAGATGCTGCTAAAGATAACGAAATAGGATATGAGAAATATCATTTAGGTGAAGCATGGTTATTGCTCCCACCCTGACCCCTCAAAAGTTAAAAATAAAAGGTGGTAAATAATTATCACTCAAAGAGAAACAGTTCATCAGTACAAAGGATCTTCCGAAAGTACTACTGTATATTTAAGTTTAGAAGAATAATAACCCAGGCAAACAGCACTGTAGGAGCCTTAACACTGAATGCCTACAGTTAATACACTATTTCTGCATTTTCCTTGCAATGTTGCACACTGCATCCTCACTATATGCATTAAACAAAATTACTAAAATTTAAAATAGTAAAAGGATCAGGATTTCCACCACAAAACCTGTTGCATCACATGTGCAGCCAACACCACTGTAGGATACTCACCTGCTTCCCTTTACTTCACTCATTTTAGAAGCCCTGCAGCTAACCAGATTTTGGCTATAAGCCAAAAATCTGAGGGTCAAGGGTTCAATTCCCTGTCCAAGTACAAGGCTTGTCAGAGTAGGGTTGATGGTTGGACTAGATGATGTGAAAGGTCCCTTCCACCCTGGGTGAGTATTAGTATAAAAATGACACCTAGAACTGAAAGCACATTTTGCTTATTGATTGTATGTTGCAGCAATTTTATCACCTTTTAAAACAGAAATGTTTTCCTACAGGAAAAGTTCCTGCAGCCTTCTGTGAATGCAAAACCTAACAGAGATGCAGAGAAAGGGTCTGAGAGAAGCTGAAGAAAGACAGGCAAAAGAAATTCTCGCTGCCCTTGATGCACCCAACTGCCAGTTGTTTCCAACAGTGCTGAGAAACACTCACTTTATCTCCTGGCATAAGAATTTTGAAAGGACAGTATTTCATTTCTGAAACAATTTAATTCCTGCTCCTCACATGCTTCATAATAAAGGGGAGTACTGTCACCTCCCCTGCATTTGTGTGGTACCCTCTCTCTGCAGGATGCTGGTGATGGGGCTGCAGTCTAGTAAGAACCCTAATTTGAGTTGAGATGCAAAAGGACAGCACAAGGGAGGAGAAGCTGCAGCTGGCTTGTCATACAAATTGAGAACCTCTCAAAAATTTCAAGCAGGCAGTTTACAATCTGTATCCCCTACGAACCATTTTGACTCATTAAGAGCAACTGAGCAAGGCCTCCTATTAATTATTTTTTCCTACCGTTAAATCCAAACAGGATTTCTGTCTTAGCAAGTTAAGAACTCCAAAAAAAAAAAAAGGGAACTCCAGCCCTTCAAGATATAAGACAATTGTGTATCATCTTAGCAATGAAAACAAGGAACTGCTTAATTTGCATTAATACTTAGATGATAAAGTCATAAACCATCAGAATTAAATAATATATTTTAAAAGTGTTATTTCCTATTGTCTTTAAGCACAGTAAGCTTCAAATTCAGAGTTAAAACATAGCATCTACAGGCAGCTCAGAAATCACTGATAAGTTTGACATCATCTAATTTTTCTCCAGTACACTCCTAGTGCAGACAAACTAATCCAAAAGCCAATGCACATACTGATACAAAATGAGATCATTAATGACAAAATCCATCAAGTTCTTTACACCAAGCAAATAATGAAGTTCAAAGGAACTGTTTCCCTAATTAAACTCTGCATGAAGTTCCAAATGCTGATCTATTTTCATCACCAATATGTTTTTATCACTCTCCTCCTATAGAAAGAAACACCATCCACTAGGAATTTTTTTTTAAAAAAAAAAAAAGGTGGCTTAACAAATCCAAACAAAACCCTCTAACTCTTAAGAAAAAGAAAGCAGTGAAAAATTACACAAGTGACTCCAAAATGTTCTCAACAGCACTTTAGGTATTAAAAAGAATCAAATATAGCTCAGTGAGGAATGAATGTCACTGCTATTTGTTAAAGCTTTTGTAATCGTATCAGTGGCTTCTCGAGTCTCAGCCATAGCTGTACATTCTTCCCTGACAGCTGTAAGCAAGCTCACTCAAAATAAAAAGCCTAAAGCAGCACAAAAACATCCAGACAATATGCTTACAAACTGGAGAAGAAAGTCTCAAAAGGTCTGGTTTACTTCATGGTGAATGTATCCTCACCAGAGACACACATCCCCCTCCAATTCCACTGAAGCCATAAAAGGGGAAGATGCGAATCCCAGCTCTTTGAGATGCATTCCCTACTATGTATCAAAGCTTGCTTCACAACACAGCACGACAGAGAATATTTTACCATTTTTATTTTGCAAATCAACACTGCCCAGTGCAAGGAATGAGGAGATACCGAAGTTTTTTGGTACCAAACTGTTACTGGGAGCCAACTCCAGGCTCTAACAGGGTCAAACTTGGCATGGGCAACAACAATTCATCAGGCATAAAGTGTGTAATGCGTTTTGCATCCCTGAGAACCTTCAATTTGCTTCCAGCTCTGGAGCCCTCAACACAAGGAGGGCATGGAACTACTAGGGAGGGTCCAAAGGAGG
Source organism: Turnix velox (assembly GCA_013400935.1). Classification (NCBI taxonomy): domain Eukaryota; kingdom Metazoa; phylum Chordata; class Aves; order Charadriiformes; family Turnicidae; genus Turnix; species Turnix velox. Next base: position 77,620 of record VZTY01014771.1, read on the forward strand.
CCATAAGGATGACGCAAGGGCTGAATAACCTATCCTACAAGATCAGACTGAAAGCTGGACCTGTTGAGGCTGGAGAAGAGAAGGTTTTGGGGAGACCTTACAGCATCCCCCTAGTCCCTGAAGGGGCTACAGGAAAGCTGGGGAGGAGCTGTTTGCCAGGGCATGGAGACACAGGATGAGGGGCAACAGTTCTAAAATAGAGCAAGGCAAGATTACTTTAGACATAAGGAAGAAGTTCTTCCCCATGAGACACTAGGTTTCCCAGAAAGCTAGTGGAGGTCCCATTCCTGGAGACATGAAAAGCCAGGCTTGCTGAGGCTCTGAGCAACCTGATGTAGTGCCGTATTTCCCTGCTCACTAGACGGGGCTGAACTAGATTGAAGGTCCCTTCCAACACTATGATCCCATGAATTACAATAACTTGCAGCTGGAAAAGAAGAAAAGCTCACACATTACTTGCTAACACAGCCAAGCCTCCTCATACTGAAGAATGAGTCACAGAGTGCAAAGTGAAGCACAACCTTTATGACAAATGGGTTTTTTTTCATGCACCCAGGTCACACATTTAATTTGCTGTTTACCAAAGCCTCTGAACTTGGCAGTGTAGGGAGACTACACCATCGCCAAAGTAACTGGGAGAGAGAATTAAGACCAGACAGAAAAAGCTATGACAAAAGCCTCAGGAGAGACCACAGATGTTTCCTCATGCTAAACATTAACTATCCGCAGCCCCAAGTAGTAGACCATCAACTAATTGATACAAGCAACCCCGCAGGGCAAGAGGGGAAATACTTGAGTGACTGGAGGTGTAAAGGATTTCACCTGCTTACACTGTCCTAAAAGAAGCACAAAAGCCTCTGGGTTTGTGTCACAGCAAAGCCTAGAAGATGTCAGTCTCAAATAGGCAAGATGACAAACAAGACCTGTTATTTAATTAGGCCACAACTTTATTAACCTATTTCTTCAGGGAACTAGCTGTGATAGCTCACACCATGTAGACCATGCTTCATTTTTTAATCATTTCTGTCTGGTGCAGAGCTGGGTCAATGTTTCCCTCCCTCCTTCTCTGCTTCACTGAATTCCTCTGAGTAACACCAAAGGGATCTTGGGGGATGACAGGAGGTGCCTTTACTATTATCAACTCCGTGCTGTTCTCCACTTCTTTTTAAGGACAAACTTGGTCCCCCAGGGAAGAAGTAGCTGCACAGGCAACATGTAGGTATTACATATTGCTTCAGCTCCTTCTCATCCACCTCAACTGAGTATGGAGATAATTAACAGTCCCCTCTACTGAGTTTACCACTGGGAAGGTAGACATTACTACCTCAAAAGTCACACAAAACACAATATATTCACATGGTAATTATTACATGCATCATTCCTCCTGGTTCTGGCCTTCTCATTACCTGAAGGGAAGACCAGATAAATCACAGAATATCAGGGATTGGAAGGGACCTCAAGAGATCATCTAGTCCAATCCTCCTGCCAGAGAAGGAACACCTAGACCAGGAAGGAGAACAGTTAAGTTTTGAGTGTCTCCAGAGAAGGAGACCCCACACCCTCTCTGGGCAGCCTGTGCCACTCTTCTCTCACCCTCACACTGACAAAATTTGGTCTCCTATTTCTATGGAGCCTCCCGTGTTCCAGCTGGCACTCACTGCCCCTTGCTCTACCACTGGAGGTCACTGAGAAGAGCCTGGCTCCATCCTCCTGATACTCATCCTTTCAATACTACAGACATCAGTCTCCTCCAAGTGAAAGAGACCCAGCTCCCTCAGCCATTCCTCATAAGGGAGAGGAATCCCTTCACCATCCTCATGGCTCTGCACAGAGCAATCCCCCCTACCCAGTCCCTTTATCAAATCTCAAATGAATACTGCTAAAAAAAAAAAAAAAAAAAAAAAACAACCTTTAATACAAACTTTGTNAAAAAAAAAAAAAAAAAAAACCAACCTTTCAGTGTTCTTCCCAGGGGCAATTCACCTATCTGATCTTGTGCTGACTAACCATGAATTGTTCTACCTTTGAGGTCCACCAGCAAATTGCCAGGGGAAATGTCCATCTGAAGACCAGGCACACACAATAGGCTCAAACATACGTGGTTTTTATGGCAAGGCTACAGCCCAAGACACATTCAGCTGAAGACAAAACAATCCACTTTAATGGCACTTGCAACTTTCAGGCCAAATGCTGTCCAGGCAGAGCTCCAAAGACTTCAGAGTTACACCAAGAGTATTTTAATCGTCTGGCCAAGAGCATTAAAAAAAAAAAAATCCCAAACCCTTTCTTTTTCCTATTGTTGGAAACCAAACGACAAGCAATTCATTATTGAGCTGTAATTCAGTGCAATTTATTGGTTGATTTGCTGTGAGGGATTTCAGCTCCATACTAATACACACACTATAAAAGGAATGCAAATGTGGTAATGGAAGTCTAAATGAATGAGAAGTAACATTTTCTCACAGTTTGCAAGAAATTAACCTTTAACGTCTTTCCTAACGCTTTGGGAACAGCACTTGGCCAAAAGTTCTTAGAGTAATAAAGCAGTGACCCATAGCAAAGAATAAATGTCAGAGTGAAATGATAACAGCAAGCCTATTTGCCAAAAAGTGGTAATTTATAAGATTTTAATTTGAGATCATCACGGGGGGTCAGCCTTATCAAATAATTCAAAATGTAGGTCACAATTATAGCCCTCCAAGCGCCGCTCTGCTCAGAAATGTGACTGTAAAAATGGCATGTTTATTATTTCTAAAAGGTTTCTTTATCAGGTAGATGGAGTTTACAAGTAAAATGGTAATGGGACAGATTTGATTTTTTGCTTTCTCCAATCTTCCCATTTGTGTGGCTCAGTGATTTCAGCAGCAAGCTCTGATTTACATCACCCTGAAGAGAAAATCAGACCCTTGAGTTTCTCACCTCCCTGCTTCAAATTCTGCGGAGCCAAATTACGTCCTTGTTGTGCCTTGTGTCACCAAAAGCTTTCAACAAATTTACACATTTCTAAGCAAGCTGAAATGTAAAAAGAAATAAACCAATATTTCTTACAAAAATAAAGAAAACAAAATGCAATCTAGGTCTCACTTGAGGCAAATTCCTTGGCTGGTGTCTCTCAGTGCAGCTCTATCCTAATAAAAGGAGTCTGCTTGTGTAGAGCTTTCTCTACAGCACTCTCTCTTGGCTTTGGTGGCTCTTCAAAACCCACAGAAAAAGGGGAAAAGGCACTTAGGAGATTTTTAAAATCAACCTGCCTAAAGCATTAACTGCAAAATGCTGATACCTGCCCAGGGTAGATCACTGGGAATCCAGCACATGTTTCAAAGAGAACCAGACAAAGAAAGTTCAGGAAAAAGGACAAAACCACCAAATACATTCCTCTCCACTTCTTGTAAAGTTTTCCACACCCATGAACCAATTCCAGGTGGGCTCATGATATAGGGAATATAATTACTCATTATTTCAGTTCCTCAACCTATTTTCAGAGCTCTATTTGGGCCAGTTAATGGAATCAGAGTCACAGAGTTGGAAGTGACCTCCAAAGGCCATCTAGTCCAACTCCCTGCACTGAGCAGGGGCATCCTGCACTAGATGCGGCTGCTCAGAGCCTCACCAAGCCTGGCCTTAGATGTCTCCAGGCTTGATGGGACCTCCACCACCTCTCTGGGTGACCTGGGCTAGTTAATTAATACTAATGAAGCAACAGAATGAAATGAGGGAATAATAAGTGAGGCTCACAGGCTTAGCACAAGTGTTTTTTCTCCACCATGTGTGTGCAGAGATATAGAAAAAGGTATGCTCATGCTCAGAAGGGACCTTGCCTTGTCAACGGCACATTTAAAGAAGCAAATTTCATCCATCAGAATGGTTTGTTGAAAGGGACTTTAAGATCACCTAGTTCTAACCCCCATGCCATGGGCAGGAACACCTTCCACCAGACCAGGTTGCTCATTGCTTCATCCAACCTGACCTTGAGAAGTTATATTTTTCCTTTTTCCCCACTTAAAACTACTATGAAAGTTATAAAAGCTGAAAAAGCCCTTACTCTTCTCTTTGCCAAAACCATCAAGCACAATGAGCTTCCATGACACAGCTCCAAATCAATCTGTTTGAATTAATGAGACTTTGATGCAATGCAAGTGAGAAGATGACATGAAACATCTCCACAGCCTCCATTCTGAATTAGGACCACGTTCTAACCTTGTCACATCTCCAATTTTGTTTAATAACATTATTCAATAATTGAATTTCCACAGCTATTCTGCCACTTGCCATTCTTCTCCTGTCCCTGTGAGGGAGCCCTGTGTGAGGCAGCACAAGCCTCCACAAACCCAACACTGGCATGCAAAGAAATGATCCAAAAAAACCAAGCCAGCCTTTTTTTTGTCCTAAAAACCATCACAGAATAAAAAAACTCCTTTTTATATGACTTCTCAACTCCAGAATTTCAAGGAATCATAGAGTTAGAACTGACCTTCGTGGCTTATCAAGTCCAGGCCCCTGCAACAAGCAGGATTTCATGGAATCATCGAACAGTTTGAGTTGAAAGGAATCTTAAATATAATCGAAAAAAAAACCCTCTGCATTTTTTAAAAATACTTTTAGACCTATTTAATCTTTTCCAGAGATATTTTTATGAGGAAGGAATACGCTGATAGTTACACTGGATGGAGAGGCGGTCGCGTAGTCATGAGGTGATGACTGGGAATGTAACATTAACTGGGAACATAACACTAAAAAGAAGGAAAAAAAAAAAATAATTCACTTACTGAGAAGAACGGAGGCACTCACTTACTGAGCAGAACGGAGGCCAGGCCGTGTTGGGAAGAGAATTTCGTAAAAAAAGAGCCGGCAAAAAGGTGATTTTGGGGGATTCTGGAGAGCGGAGGAAGCTGCACGGCCGCGCCCCGGAGCTCCATGAGGCGGCGGCAGCGCCGCCCTGTAAGAGAGCGCGAGGCAGAGCTTCCAGAATTTACCAACGGCCCTCAGAGAAAAGGCGCCTGAAAGGGCGGGAGCGGCCGTTATTGGCAATTAATTAATTAGCGGCAGGTGTTAATGAGGAGCTACCGATGGTCTCCAGGCAGCGGCAGGAATGAGGCGAGAGCGCTGGCCCAGAGCAGGGCCGTGTCCTGGGGAGCGGCTGCGGGCGCTGCCGGAGCCTCTCGCTGCTGCTCTGAGGGGGAGCAGGGAAGCAGCTGCTCAGAGACATGGCCGAGGGAAGGCTGAGAGCCGGCAGAGAAGCTGAGGCACAAACAGACTTTTGCAGCAAGACGTTGCCCAACTTAAATCAAAGACGGGAGCCCCTGTCAGATCCTAAAAGCAAGAAGCTGGAGGAGCAGCAGTTGGAGGTCGGGGCAGGGGCCGAGCTCCCTCCCTGCCCACCTCAGACTCCAGCTCCTCTCAGCAACAGGGAGGAGGTTCTGGCTGGTGAAGGGCCAACAAATGAAGATGCGAAGGACGGACTTTCCTCACTAACAGTACCTCTGCATTTAGAGAGGCCATTGCTCCAATAAAAACCTCATCCATGAGGAGAAGAAGGGCTATAGCCACTGGAAGTTCAGGTTCCCTGACAATCAGTGATAACTTTCTTCTCAAAACAAGGTGGGAGAAACGTATTATTCCTCATAGACTATTTGATGCTTAATGGCCTGAGGAGCCTGTTAGAGCTCATGAGACAGTCCTTAACCATAGGGATAGACTATATAGAGGGATTAATGCTACCATAAAGTTCAAGCAATGGTTTAATAACTCCAAATGTTGGCAGAAGGAACCAATTGTCCTTCTCTTCAAGAGCAGAATATCTTACATTAACTGCATCTATTCTATGATTCAATGAAATCATGACTCAAAAGCAAGGAGCAGGGGGAAGAAAAGATCTTTCCTTCCAAACTAATAGGTTTCACTTATTATACAACATAGAATCATAGAATGGGTTGGGTTGGAAGGGACCTTAAAGCTCATTTAGGTCCAACCCCCCTGCCATAGGCATGGACACCTTTCAGTGGACCAGGCTCAGTGCCTCATCCAGCCTGGCCTTAAACATCTCCATGGAGGGGGCAACATGTTCCATAATTATCAGTCAAGAAGCAGAAAGTGAAATAAAACCCTGGAAACACCTTTCTGTTCCTTTCTCTTGGGTTGTGTCAGCACTTTGAGGGCTGATGCACATGGTTTACTTAAGAGACCCAGAGCAACAAACCTTACTTTTAGGAGGCAAACATCTTGGATGCCATAAATACACTAATGAAATTACTGTAGATCTTCCAGTAGCAACTTCTATTTTGTCTATACAGCTATTTTGTCTTTACAGCTTCAGTGGAGAGCCCAAATCTCTTGAAAGACAAAGCTGAGAGAGTTAAGAGTCAAAATAATGGATGTAAATTGGAAGAGGGGAGATTCAGGCTAGATATAAGAAAGAAATTCTTTATGGTAAGGGTAGTGAAACACTAGAACAGGTTGCCCAGAGAGGTTGTGGATGCCCCCTCAATCCCTGGAGGTGTTTAAGGCCAGGCTAGATGAGACACTGAGCAACCTGGTCTAGTGGGAGGTGTCCTTGCCTATAGCAGGGGGGTTGGAACTTGATGATCTTTAAGGTCCCTTCCAACCCAAACTATTCTATGATTCCATAAAATAAGCCAGACTCAGTCCTAATAAACACTGGGTACATCTCAAAGCTATTTAAGGAAGTCCACTGGGGTGCCAAATCCCACAATAGCAAGGTATCTCATTAAGTTTTTAACATGAAACTTCTGATCCAGGCTGGAAAAAAAAAACAAAAAACCCCTCAGTAATCAATCTTTTCAAGTCATTTGAGTTTCCAGATGGGTTTGGAACAGATGCAAGTTTAGGAGCAGGGAGGGCTGGATTCCTATTAGAACAGATTGCTTTTTCTTATGAAGGATATAAACCAGGTTAATTAGTATTAGGAGCATCTTTCTGAGTTCTCCCATGCAGTAAAAACTTTGAAATCAGAGTACAATATGCTTCATTTCTCATATCTGAATATTTTAGATCTTTGCTTGTGCTGGAGAGCAAGGGAAAAGGAGTTGGCAGCTGTTGCACCATTAGATTTTTGTCCTTACTGCCTTCTTGGACAGCATTGGTGCTGGTGTCTGTCCATAATCAAGGCTTCTACATACTGCTGGGACATGGGAAAATAAGGAAAAAAAGCAAAAAAAGAAGAAAAAAACCCACTAAAAAGATTGAAAAACCAAAAAGGAAAGCAAAATAATTTTTAAAAACAGAGAAAAAGGAAAAAAAAATGAAAGGGAAAAAAAAACAGAAAAGGGAAAAAACACAACAGAGGAAAAGGAAATAAACCAACAGAGAAAAAGGAAAAAACAACAGAGGAAAAGGAAAAAGAACAGAGAAAAAGGGGAAAAGGAAAAAAAAATGAAAGGGAAAAAAAAACAGAAAGGGAAAAAAAAACAGAAAGGGAAAAAAAAACAGAAAGGGAAAAAAAAACAGAAAGGGAAAAAAAAACAGAAAGGGAAAAAAAAACAGAAAAGGGAAAAGAACAGAGAAAAAGGAAAAAAAACAAAAAAGGGGAGAACCAAATTAAATAGGAAATAACCAAAGAAAACGGGAAAAACAAAGAAAAAGGAATCAAAAGAAAAAGCCAAAGAAAAAGGAAAAAACAAAGAGAAAAAAAAAGAAGAAAAAGGAAAAAAAACAAAAAAGAGAATAAGAAAAAAAGGGAAAAGCCAAAGAAAAAGAAGAAAAAGGAAAAAGCAAACAAAGAGAAAAAGGAAAAAAACAAAGAGTAAATACGAAGAAAAAAATAAGAAAACATAGCCTCAAGCAGTATGGTTGAGTTTTTTTCCCGTGGTTATTTTAACTCAAAAAAGAAACAACCCCCACATTTTCAGTAGGAAAATTTCAGAATATATATTGGGTTTTTGGCATTTTTAACACCTTGTGTATCATCTTGCTGCTTTCGTCTTCCTTCTGAAGTGGCTACATTACTCTGGCAAACTAGCAGTGGGTGTGGAGGTATTTATTATCAGCCACGTTTTCCCCACAGATCATCAAAGGCTGGTGAAAATTGCCTGTGAGCAGAGAGGGGGAAGAGAGAAATGTAATTACTCCTGCTTGATCTGTTTATTTGAGAAGTTGGACACAAGTCATTGCCATGACATTTTCATTTTCCTGGATACACCACCGGGTTCTAATCTCATTTGTGCTGGTGTAACTGCAGGAGGATCAGGGATTTTTACCCTCCCTCCTCCCCCAGCATTTATATTTTGGGGAGAAGCAGCAGGAATCAGGTCTGTAACCCTTGATCATTAATTCTGGTTCACCTTCTTGCATGTAACAGTAGCTGTCAAAAAGGGTTTGGCAAACTGTCAATCTCAGCTAAGAGATAAAAATCTTGATTAATAAAAATAATTTAAAGCTGAATTTGTTCCATTGGAAGGAGAGGTCATTGGCACTGGAGTGTCAAGAAGCCAGTATTTGTCAAACACATGGTATTCTTGGGGGAAATCAAAGCAAAGGCTGTACAGAGGCTCCTGCCAAGTGGGCTAACAACTCCATTTAACAAAACAAAATCATCCTGATGTATTACAAGAGCTCTTTCCTTAACAAACCAAAAATCAAAGCAAAATACAGAACCAAGTGAAATTACTTCCACCATCAAGTCAGAATACTTTGGGTTGGAGGGGACTGCTCTCCACCTACACATTTTTATCTACAAAACATCACTGGGCTTGGCATCTTCCATTTATGACACCTTTCAAAACCAAAACCAACCCACACAGATCACAGAATCACAGAATATCAGGGATTGGAAGGAACCTCAAGAGATCATCTAGTTCAATCCCTAAACACCTAAACCAGGTCACACAGGAAGGTGTCCAGATGGGGTTTAAATATCTCCAGAGAAGGAGACCCCACAACCTCTCTGGGCAGCCTGGGACACTCTTCTCTCACCCTCACCCTGACAAAGTTTTTTCTTACATTAGGAACCTTCTATGTTCCAGCTTGTACCCATTTCCCCTTGTCCTGAGAAGAGGTCACTGAGAAGAGCCTGGCTCCATCCTCCTGACACTCACCNCTTGTCCTGAGAAGAGCCTGGCTCCATCCTCCTGACACTCACCATTTACATATTTTCATAAACATTAATGAGGTCTCCCCTCAGTCTCCTCTTTTCCAAGCTATTCCCATGCTTTTGGGAATGCTAAATATCCTTCCTACAGAGTCACACAACAGTGAGGTTTGGGGAAAAGACTTTTGGAGATCATCTAATCAGCAGGTTCACTGAGAGCAGGTTGCACAGGAAGATGTGCATGTGGGTTTTGAACATCTTCAGAGAAGGAGATCATACCACCTCTTCAGAAAACCTTTGTTCTGGGACCCTCAAAGAAGTTATTCCTCATGTTGAAATTAAATTCTTGTATTTCAGTTGATTGTCCCCTTCTACTGTTGCTGGACACCACAGGGAAGAGTCATGCCTCATCCTCTTGACACCTACTCTTTAATTTGACCAGCATTGATAAGATCCCTCTCAGTCTCCTCCACCCTCCACCTCTGACTAGTAATGCCACATAAAACCAACCCATAGTGATCCCATAATCACAGAATATCAGGGATTGGAAGGGACCTCAAGAGATCATCTAGTCCAATCCCTCTGCCAGAGAAGGAACACCTAGACCTGGTCACACAGGAACTCATCAAGATGGGTTTTGAATGTCCTCAGAGAAGGAGACCCCACAAACTAGGAATGCCACACCAGCAAAATGCAGAGGTAACATGGCATTGAAATAACCCACTAGTTGGCAGAGGCATATTTGTTTCATTTCATGTTAGTTTTTATGCTGTGAATAAATTTCACAGACAAACAAGAGACTTTTCACTGCAAATTTTTATTTGGAGGAGCTACTGCAGGGCTCTAACAGGGAGGAGGCACCTCCAGCTCAGCTGGGAGAGAGGAACTCTGCTACTCTGAATTCTCATTTTCAAAGCTAAAATGCACCAAGGTTTTCTTATTCAAGTTATAAAAGGAAAAAAAAAGAAAAAAAAGTGAAAATTAATGCTGTGACTGTATAAAGTCGTGCTTCTACGGGGAAGAGGATGTGTATATGTTGCAGATAANCTTCGCCTGCTGAAGGCGTCCTTGGAACAAGCACAATGAGAAAAAAATAAATATATATATATAAAAATAATACACCCAGCACCTAGCAACAGCAAATCACAGGGGGAAAACTTTATAAACTTTTAAAAGCAACATAGAAGGGCTTGTTTAAAGGGACACTGAGAAGGCAGGAGGTGTCTACCAACAGGTGGAGGAATATCTGTGCTCTGCCTCCACTCTTTCCCAGTTGCTAAACCCAGGAAAAAATAATGGATGGAAATTGGAAGAGGGGAGATTCAGACTAGATG
>VZTY01014771.1:88055-136888 GCA_013400935.1 Turnix velox
TCGTGCTTCTACGGGGAAGAGGATGTGTATATGTTGCAGATAACTAACAAGCTACATGACAATAAGCATTGGAGATGAAACCACAGCAAATGCCAGCACGATATATTGTGTCAGGAACATCAAAGGAGAAGGGGAGGGGAAGGGAGTGTGTGCTGGTTTGGGCCCAAGATGACTATAAGACCCTCCCCAGCAACAGATAGCCCCCCCTCCTCTCTCTGAANGGAAGCTAATTTTGAGTTTGATGTGCACGAGTGACACTCATTAAAAATTGAGGCGCGCGTGTGAGAGGAAGCCACCTGGGATTATGCAACTGCTAATTAACATTTAACACCATTTTCTAACCTTATAAAATATTCTTCGCCTGCTGAAGGCTTCCTTGGAACAAGCACAATGAGAAAAAAATAAATAAATATATATAAANGGTACAAAGGACCAAAAGGGACACAGCCTTAGTTACAGGGACCATTGGGTGAATGTCCCTCCTGCTGCAGACCTTGGTCCTGCCAGGTTTTTCCCCTCATCCTGCTGCTTTCACAGCAACATCGTGTCTCCTACCCACAGAATTCCTTCTATTTTCATCAAATCATGGAAACATTTAGGGTTGAAAGGAACTTTGAGACCATCAGGCCCAACTGTAGGTTACACTTCATGTTAGCTTTTAAGCTGTGAATAAATCTCACAGACAAACAAAGACTTTCACTCCAAATTTTTATTTGGAGGAACTATTGCATGGCTCCAATAGGGAGGAGGCCCAACTGTAAACCCAACCCTGTCAAATCCACCAGCTAAACCATGTCCCTAAGAATCCCATCTGTACATCTTGAAAATATCTCCAGCAAATATTAGTATTAAATTAATATAAAATCCAGAAAATAGGGATATTAAATAGTTTCTAGTACAGCACCCAGCTTCACCCTAAGTGACACCTTCCTACTTACCCTAAGCCACAACTGAGAGCATTAGGAGAGGTCTCACCCTTGGGGTTTAACATGAGCCTTTCAATAGCTGCAAATTTACCCCAAAAAAATCTTTCTCCAGGATAAATGTCTCTACCCAACAGCCAAGTCCTGGTTTCCAGTGCTTTTTGTAACAGTGGTCAGGGGAAATACAGGCTCCAAACCACCTCTTGTCTGTCCTTGCTGAAAATTCACATCCCAAAATAGTAACTTTGAGAAGATGTGTAGGAAATACTGGAGAAAAGAGAAGAATAACAGAAAAGAAAGAGAGAAATTAAGAGACCAAGTGAACAGAAAGCAGATGAGATGCCACCAAGACCTGAGCCTGGTGGAAAGGATCATTCCAATGAGATGAAAGGGACATACTTGCTGACTCTGCACTGAGTTTAAGGAGCCTGGGAACTTGCACTTCAGAGGTTTTTTTAAAAAAACCCTAAAGCCAAAGCAATGAAGTTTATAGATGACATTTGGTTTGGGCTCTTTGTGCTGTGGTGTTTACATTGTGTGCTCCATATTTTCAACAAAGAAAAGGGAGCAGACTGACAAACCCAAACAGAGTTGGCTTTTATAGGACCCAGTATGGAGGTGTCCCAGAAGATCCCCCAACAAGCTGGTTCAAATGTTGAAGCCAGACAATATGGTTCTTTGCAGGCAGGAGACATTTGTATAAACCCAGGAGCTTTCCAGACTTTTATGGGCCTCAGAGAGAAAGTGTTTCTTTGTAAAAGATAAATTTCTAATATTGTGTACGTTGTAATTCTATGAAAGATGATGGTATGGCCCTAAACTGCAGAATTTAGACAGATTTTAATTAATACATTGATATTCACAGACCATCCCCAGGAGGATTCTCATCTTTTTTTTTTCATGTGTTTCCACATGAACTTGCTAAATGAATGGTTAAATGTTTTCCACTGAGGCACCACAGAATTTCTCCCTTTTTTCACTGGGGAAAAAAAAAGTGTGGAATTAACTCTTCAAAGCAAATCTTCACCCCAACCAAAGTCTTTTAAAAACAGAGTAACACCTCCAACACACTTTCCGACGTGTTGCAGTTCACCCACATTCCTTGAGTTTTATAGGATCCAGCTAGTGATGTAATTTATCCATATTCATAAGATGTGATGTGTTACCTTGCAGTTCTCTGTTAACAGAGTCAACAACTACCAATGTGCTTCTATCTTGGATGATGGATAACAAGAACAATGCACATTCAGTGAGGACTGAGCACACAGAACATGATAAAGAGTGTTTCTTTAAAGAAAAGGTGTGAAAAAGGGAAGAAAACGGGGTCAGGAAATAAGAAGTGATGCTGTAGCTACAAGAGAAGACAACATTAAAGTCCAAGGGCAAGAGAAGGGAGGTGGGGACAAGTGACACTAGATACTGGCCCAGCAGACTGAAGCAAAGCAGGAAACTGGAAGAAAATTATTGTTAAATGAAAAGCAATTTGCTTATTTTTCCAAAATTTGAAGCAGATGTTCTGCTTGGGATTGTCCTCACCTCCACCTGCAGTGTCAGGAGAGGGTACAGTTTGGGAGTCACAAGAAGTAGCCACAGAAATCTCATTCCCATTCAAAACAACAACCTGTATAAGCTGCACAGCAGATACTCTCTCTAAAAGGGAAGATCAAAGTGATGTCAGCACACAAAAGGAGGATGTCTAGGAAATGCATTCTCTCTGTAAATAAGAGTATTTTCTTTTTATACACCCAAATAAATAAAAAAAAACCCCACTGTATCAGAGTAAACCAGTTCCTGGAATAAATAAGTGCACTCCATCAGAGCCAGGGCAGGGCTGTGTGCCCTGACCAACATCCATATGTATTGCTGAGTGTGCCTGTTCTCCCCTGCTTGGATTTACACATCTCAGATATTATTCTGCCTTCCTCCTTATGAATTGCAAAATCTACAGTAGAGAATGAACCTCAGCGATTTCTTTCTTTCTTTCTTTTCCTTTTTTTTTCTTTTAAACCATCTCACATCATTGTTTCAACAATTTAAAAAGGAGGGGCCTTTCCTGAAGTGGTTCCTGTATAAAATAAAGAGGTACTTTTTTTTTTTTTTTTTTAAAACCCAGAAAGATAAAGCTTGCTGATTGCTATGAGCTGTCATCTTCACAGGAAAAAAAAAAAAAAGATCAAACACTGACTCTTAAAATCTGCCCAAAGCTTCTAATCCTTAAGCTAATAAAAGAAAAAACAGTAAATCAGCTTTAAAAATATACTACCCCAAATTTATATTAGCAGAAGAGCATGTATCTGAAAATTATTACACTGCAAATAGGAAGAAGAAAAAAAAAGAAAATAAAGACCCTATCTTTTATGCCAAGAGGAAATAGAGCAATTAAAAAATAAAAAAAACCAGGCTTGAAAAGCTTAATTTAAAGAATAAGGAAGCAGTTTATTTTAATTGCCAGTATGCAAATGAGGAAGGATATATATCAATGGGATGCACTGATGGGATTTTATTTTTCTTAACTCTTGACAGAGATTTATGTTTATATCAAAATAGCATTTAATGGCTTTTCTTATTTCTTCCTTTATATTCTGCTTATTTGAGTTCAGAAAAACATCAATTCACGGCTTTCTTAGAACAGGTGTTTTATTCTTTTAACATTCTATCAACAAATGATCATGTAAAGATGCTTATACTTCCTTTATTTATAGGTTTCTGCCCAGGAAAAGAGGCAAAGCAAAACCCAAAACCATGGAGTGGATTTTCTGAAGCAAAATGCTCATTATTTGGTCCCCACATTTGCCAAAAGCATCAAGGGGCACCAAAACTAAGATAATAAATTCAGAAAGCTACACCTGCACTGGAAAAATTGGGATCAGATCCTCATCCACTGAGAAATTATCACATGGATTTACTATATTCCATAAAAATCCAGAAAAATCACCTTCACTGAGTGAAAAAAACCCTTTTCAATAACTCTGGACAAGCATCCAGGCTTGTCCATGCCAGATACACTCTGGGTTTATTTGCTGATAATATTTGTTGATAATAACCCAACAGTTTGTTGGAAATTTTCATTCTAATTAAATAAATGGGAATTTGAGTCAGTCTCTAGCTGTGCTGAATGAAAACTTGTAGGATTGGTCCCGCAAATTCAAAGATTTTTAACAAGTGATACTTGTTGCCATGGGACATTTCTTCATGGACTTTTGTCTGAAAACCAGCATTCCCCAAAATAGAACTGATTTGAATTGTCAGCTTTGCAAGAAGAAAATGTAAAGAAAAAGTAGAAACATTTACAGTGTCTAGATCTAAATGTAGGTACTATTCTGCCCCAGTAAAGCTTAAATCAAATTTTTAAGTAGTAGGTTATGTAAAATTACAAAGAAATTAAAGTTTTTCTTAATTTTTACAAAGGGTCCACAGCCAATAAAGCCAACCTGCTTTACAGAGAAGATCCACACCATCTATGAAGCAGCAAGGATGAATTTTATTGTGTTACCAACCACTGTGCCCTAAAACCTTCTTCAGATTTAGGACTAGGATGATAAAAAGAGTTTAACCCCCCCCCCTCTGCTTTCCTATTTCACCATTAAACAGGAAGCTTGACATTTGCTGAAGCAAAAGGGCTCTTACCACCATCCCACTCAACTTTTTATTGTCCTAAACTTTGCTATAAAGCAGGGGAAAAGAATTTCTTTATAATGAGGGTGGTGAAAACATTAGCACAGGTTGCCCAGATGGTAGATGCACCATCTTTGGAGACATCCAAGACCAGGCTTGCTGAGGCTCTGAGCAACCTGATGTAGTACAGGATGTCCCTGTCATTGCAGGGGGTGGCATTATATGGCCTTTGAAGGTCCCTTCCAACCCACTTTTTCTATGAAAAGCAAAAAATTGTCCCTCCCTTGCCATTCACAGAGCATTTTGTGTAAGAAAATGAAGCCCAAACACAAAGACACAGAGATGCCATAGATACCCATGGA
Organism: Turnix velox; assembly: GCA_013400935.1. Lineage (NCBI taxonomy): Eukaryota > Metazoa > Chordata > Aves > Charadriiformes > Turnicidae > Turnix > Turnix velox. Next base: position 92,956 of record VZTY01014771.1, read on the forward strand.
TACCCAGTGGTGACAAATGCCACACAGCCTCTGAAACCAAGTATGGGTCGCCTTAAACTTTGCTTACGAGGTCTTACCCACCCTTGATTTCGGGGGCCATGGGGGTGGCTTTGGTGGAGCTGCAGAGCCCAGCGAGGAGTGAAGACGACAGGCACGACATCTGCATCGGGTCCTTCTGGATTGGTTTTAAAACAAAGAGGTTTTTTTTGGCCAAGAAACACCATAGGCTTGATCTAATGACTTATATTTACTGCACAACATTCCTCTTACATCATTTGTACTATCTCTCCGCTGCACTTTACTGGGACTAATAAACATTCCATGCTGACTCTGCAATGGATTTTCTCCCTGCAAGGCAGCCTCCTCACTATTAGCATGTAAACTGCACACTTGCCAGTCAGCCTAACCTCATCCATCTTCTCCAAGGCAGAGGAGAAGTATTTCTGGGATTGCACTTTTAAGTTATTCTTCCATTTATTTGGAAAAAAAAAAAAATTACAAAACTCAAAGATTTCATCTCTAGACTTCAAAACCAGGATGTATTAATAGAAGAGAAAAAAGGATCTAGTTATTTTTAAACTCACACTTGAATTTTTTTAACCCAGGGGAAACCATTTTTGTGTTTCCCAGAAGAACACGTTACAATTTCATCCTGCTTTGAATTAGGAAAGCAGAATGAAAGAATTAAGATTTTTTTTTTTTTCAAACTTACTATCAAACCATGCCATGGATTTGAGTGTTTGTGCTCCCTCTCAATAATGACTAGCATCTCACCCCCCTGAGGAGCAGAATAAATTAAGTTTGCTTCACATTAAAACAGCTTCTTATTCCAGGGCTGAATTCAGGATTCCTGCATGGAGATGATCTCCTCCATGCCTTGAAGAACAGGGCTCTAGCCAGTGAACCCCATGAGAAAGGCAAGTTTTGCCTTAAAGAGCTTAGAGTTGAAACAAATCAAAGGAAAGATGGGACCTAAAGCATCCCCCTGATGATCCCAATCTGACCTGTATCAGTAGAAGTCGGGGACTGAGCTGTTAGAGAGCAGTGGAGGGGGAAAGGGACCTGGGGGTCCTGGTGGACAGTAGATGATCATGAGCCAGCAATGTGCTCTTGTGGCCAAGAAGACCAATGGCATCGTGGAGAGTATTAGAAGGGATGGGGTCAGTAGGTGGAGAGAGGTTCTCATCTACTCTGCCCTGGTGAGACCATAGCTGGAATATTGTGTCCAGTTCTGGGGCCCTCAGTTGAAGAAGAGCAGGGAACTGCTGGAGAGAGTCCAGCACAGAGACACAGAGATGATGAAGGGATTGGAGCATCTTCCTTCTGAGGAAAGGCTGAGGGAGCTGGGGCACTTGAGCTTGGAGAAGAGGAGACTGATTCATGTCTATAAATATTGAAAGGGTGAGTGTCANCTTCCTGTGTGACCTGATCTGGGGGTGTCCCTGCTCCAGGATGGGACTAGATGATCTCTTCAGGTTCCTTCCAATCCCTGCCATTCTGTGATTCTGTGAGACCCAGTTCACCATCCTACACAAGAAGTGGAACAGGCTGCCTAGACAAGCTCTTGGCAGCCTCATCCCTGGAGAAACTTAACACCAGTTTGGAAGGGACTATGAGAACCCTGGTGCTGGTGGGAGGTGTCACTGCCCAGAGCAGGGGGGATTTGGAATGGGATGGTCTTTAGGGCTTTTTCCAATTCAAATAATTCTCTGATTCTATGAAAACAACACATCAGAAGCTCATATTCTGTTGGGATTTCCCAAGATAAAGATTGCATCTGGGCCACAGGACAGATCCATTGCTGACAGGCACAGATATTGTCTAGTCCTTCTGAATTCATTTGGAGGTTGTTTTGGGCTCCACATGCATGTAACTGAGTCCTTTCATTTTGCATTGCTTGAAAAAGTAATTTCTCACTTTCTCCAAAAAGGCAGCAAGAGTAGCTTTGTTTTGCAAGAAGGAGAGAGAGACAGCAACAGTCTTGAGACTCAATACTATACAGGAAAACCACCAAAATAATAAACAGACCTTTTTTCAAATTTCACCTGATATTTCCAAACCAAATTCCCCTGGAGAGTTTGTGAGTGAAGAGTTTCAATATGTTGCCTGTGCCTGAATTAACATGGGGCTTCATTAAACAGAAGTAAACCCAAAACCTGAAAGATTAGACCTCAAAGTGCAAAACCATTTGCCATCTCAGAAGCTCCATTCTTCTCAGCTCTGCTTCCTAGCAAAGCTTTTCCAGATGATACTTTATGAGCAACTTTCAGGTTTGTGATGTGAAAAAAAAAGCTTTTACTAGTAGGAGGGTTGGAGAAAAAGCATCCACGTTGCTTCATCCTAAAGAGTGGTTGTTGTATGGCAATTACTTTGCATAAAATCTTTCATAAGGAGTGAAGAAGAGTGAGTTGGAGCAGCAGCCAGTCTGACAGAGCAGGCAATCCATCAAGGAAATGATTCATAAATTAAATCATCCCCAACTAAGGCTTTCACATATCACTGCTTAATAGCTCCTAAGGACTCATTATGGGTATACTGTCAATAAGACATAAACTTGATGACCCTTTCTCCACTCCTCCCGCCCCTCACATCCAAACTGTGACAGCCCATCACTCCTTCCCTCTGTCCATGATTGCTGTGGGTGATGTTCTCACCCCCCACGCAAGTCAATGAGAGCTGGCATTGATTTCCAGCAGCACAAACTCCCTTCTCCTCGCATTAATTTGAACAAAGGAAGAAATTCAAAGCCAGGAGTCCTGCTGGGGCTGAAGCATCATGGAGAAAAAAAGGAAATGAAGGGTGAAATAGCTCATATTTGCTCATATTGCCAAAGCTCTGCCCAAACCATCACTTGGCTGATGCACAGCTCACACACAGAGGGAGGCTTGTTCAGTTTAACCCCTAATCATTTATTAATCCTTCTTGATTTTCTGCTTTCACACCATGCTTTCATGTGCAACTTCAATAACAGGAATTGATACAGTCAGAAGAGAAGAGCCCATATAACATGGTCTATGTCACTTGATGGTTTTAGAATCATAGAATGGTTTGGGTTGGAAGGGACCTTCAAGATCATCTAGTTCCAACCCCACTGCCATGGGGCATGGACACCTCCTACTAGACCAAGTTGCTCAGTGCCTCATCCAGACAGACAGAAATAGAGTTCAGAGATAAAGTTTAGTGATGGTTTTTGTCAGAGTTAGGTTGATTTGATGATCTGAAGGGGTTCTTCCAACCTAGAAAACTCTATGATTCTACAAAACCAGTTGTAAGGCACCTTCTGTAGCATGAAGGATCTGTAGGAAGCATTGCTGCAGTTGCCAACAAGGAAAGCTGCTTCTCAAAAGAAGTGTTTCATGTCAAGAAGTAAGCAAAATTCTCTCTTCATATCTGAAATTTGTCAGTTAGGGAACAGAAAAACTGCACATGAAGTTCTGAAACTGATGCTTTACAGCCCTTGTTTAAGACAAGCTAGTTAGTAGATTTTTCTTTTGGAAAAGGAAATATTAAAGCCAAAGTCAGAAGTCTGTGTATTACTACTAAGTAATAGCATTGCATTCCTTCATTGGTTTAAAATCTACTTGAAAAGAAAGAATAGTTTTATTCTGTAAAATCTTGCATAACAAATCTACATTGTTATGTAGCGGAAACCATCCTGCTACTTGGTAAGAATCAATATGAAAGCAAATGTGCACATTTCAGAGGGTTTTTGCTTAGAATGAAGATTACTGTTAAGAAATTTTTTTTCTTTTTAGCACAACATAAGAATTTGCACCTCTGTAAAATCTCTGCTCCCCTCAAACATGAATAGTTTGGCGGTCTGTTGGAAATCAACTTAGAGCAGAGCTCAGTGTTTACAGCAGGATGCCCTTTGCTATGTAGGAGGGTGTAAATCAGTATAATCTGCAGCTGCACACTTGCAGGAAACCAGCTTAAAAATACAGCCTCCCTCATTACTGGGGCCTTCTGCAATTTCATTGCTATTCATCTCCCACCTTGCAGGGTTCACCAGTGGATCAGGCACATCAATTACTGCTCTGATATTACCTTAAGGAAAAGCCCTGAACATCCCAATTCAAAGGCTGCCGAGGTGCAGTCGTGACTTCAACCTTATCATTTCCCTTTCACACACAGCAAGGAAAACCTATCATTGGCAAAAGGGGTAATCAGCCAAATCATCTCACATTCCCTTCAATTACAGGTCCACAGTTTACACTTCTAACAACTCAAAGGAAGTTTATTTCTTTTTTTTTTTCCCCAGCAGTAAATATTTGTAGTTTTCTGGAATTTTCAAGGGAAAAGAATGAAATGAAGAATTTATCAGCTGCAAGGAATCACAACTAAGTTTCTTTTCAGTATTGCTCCTTCAGATACTTAGAAACATGGAAAGGGTGAGTGTGAAGAGGGTGGAGCCAGGTTCTTCTCAGTGACCTCCAAGCTGGAACACAAGAGGTTCTACAGAAATAGGAGAAGAAACTTTGTCAGGGTGAGAGTGAGAGAAGAGTGTCTCAGGCTGCCCTGAGATGGTGTGCTATCTCCTTCTCTGGAAACATCCAAACCCCACCTGGACACCTTCCTGTGTGACCTGATCTGGGTGTTCCTGCTCCAAGATGGGACTGGATGATCTCTTCCAATCCCTGATCTTCTGGGATTCTGTTTGGGGGTGGTTCCTGTGGGGTTTCCTTCTCTAGAGACATTCAAACCCCACCTGGACACCTTCCTGTGTGACCTGATCTGGGTGTTCCTGCTCCAGCAGGGGGATGGAACTAAATCATCTCTTGATGTCCCTTCCAATCCCTGACATTCTGGGATTTGCCTTTCAGAGATTTTATGTTAAGTGGCAACAGCAACCAGAAATGCTTTGATAATCATCAAATCTCACATTCACTTCAAGTCTGCACTTTATAATTTTTAACAACTGAAAATGTATTTTTTTTCCACTAGTAAATATTATTTGTAGCTTACCAGAATTTTAAAGTGAAATGGAAAAGAATGATAATAAAACAATGAATGCACAAACTGCAAAGAATCACAGCTAGATTCCTTTCCAATATTACTCTTTGGGATGGTTCAATTATTCCTCTTTCAGAGGTTTTATGCATGGTAAGCACTAACAGCAACCAGAAGGATTTCCATCTCTCCAGCCTTCTGGATCCAGTGGGATAAATCACCTCTTCTAATAGTAGCACTGAATACTTCATGTCATTTTAAACCTCCAGATGCTGAGACCCATCCTGTACTTCACTAGTAATTACTTTTTATAGGGGAAAAAAAAAAAAAAAAAAAGAAAGTAAAATATTACCTGCTTGACAATTTAAGCCAGGACTGAGACATTAATCTTTCTCTTTAGGTAGTGCCTCAGACCAAGCATCCCTCCTACCCCTGAAACCCTGACTCGGGGGGACTGTGATGGGGGAGGCAGCCAGACACCATTCCCAGTCTGACACTGGGGAAAGTCAGACAAACTACTCACACTGTTTTATTCACCCTAAAACAATGTTACAACTGGTTAATTTATATTTTTTTCTATAATTTTTTCAAGACAGAAGGATTCAATTAGAAATTCATCGACTTTTTTTCCCTGCTGTTTCTATCCCTGACCAACACAAGCCTTGAACTCTCCCACAAGTACTAATTGTGTTTGTGCTGAGGTTGTCCCTGATGCTTTCTTTCTTTTGCATATATAAACACTTTTTTCCACAAGGTACAGAATACCCTGGTCTGGTGAAAGATGTCTCTGCCCATGATGGGGATTGAAACTAGATGATCTTTAAGTTCCCTTCCAACCCAAACCATTCTATGATTCTATGATGATTTCCACTAGCAGCATTTCTATGAATTCTTTTTTTACGTTTTTCTCCCTTTAATTCCCATGAAAAACAAAGCCAGATTTTTATTGCCATGCCAGAAGTCAAGCAGATGCTGCTGTTGAAACACAGCACACATAAAGGGGACAGTCCTACTGGCACGGTGTCAGCAGTGGGTGCACCTGGGAGGTCCTTTCCAATCGTGTAAACCTTAAATGAACCTCAACAAACCCATCCAGGACAACCTAAAGGAGCCAAGTAACTTCCCAATGTGACAAACAAGGACACAACCTTGGCTTCAGGACACTTAAACCAGTACCACAGTTTGTATGCACCCTAGAACTGTAATTTTACTTCCTACACAAACACTGAACCCTCTTAATTGCTGCTCTTAAACTATAAGGTTGGTGGCAGAGCATGTGATTGATACCTTTAGGATCCTAAATGGTGGGAGAAGCAGCCATGCTTCAGAGGAAGCAGGTTTGGGAGGGAAAGTTTTTGTTGTTTCCTGTATTTTTTCATATACAACTGATATTCCATGTCCATATATTTCACAGCCTCTCAGATCAAACCTCCAGGCTGCTCCCAGGATATCCTTCCTTCCATCACCTCCTTGTTATCTGTCCAGGTTTGAATTGTAACCCTAGGAACTGACATCAAACCCCAGGAACTCACAGCACATGCGTGGATGCATCAAGACTCTACACAAGAACGAAGAACATCTACAGATAGAAAAGTTAATTCCAAGCATCCTTGATGAAAAATTACACCCATAATTTGACTGCTTTATGAATTCCCTACAAATTACAATCAAAAAGGTAATGCAATGTAACCACTTGACGTGAATGGTTAGAGCCATGAAGATGATAAAGGGATTGGAGCATCTCCCTTCTGAGGAAAGGCTGAGGGATCTGGGACTCTTTAGCTTAGAGAAGAGGAGACTTAGGAGTGACCTCATTCATGTTGAGAAATATGGAAAGAGTGAGTGTCAAGAGGATGGAGCCAGGCTCTTCTCAGTGACACCCAATGATAGGACAAGGGGCAGTGGATGTCATCTGGAACACAGGAGGTTCCACAGAAATAGGAGAAGAAACTTTGTCAGGGTGAAGGTGACAGAACAGTGTTCCAGGCTGCCCAGAGAGGTTGTGGGGTCTCCTTCTCTGGAGACATTCAAACCCCACCTGGACACCTTCCTGTGTGACCTGGTCTGGGTGTTCCTTCTCCAGCACAGAGATAGGACTTGATGCTCTCCTGAGGTCCTTTCCAATCCCTGGCATTCTGTGCTACTGTGACACACAAATGCTCCTTGGAAGAAAGAAATAAGAAGTCACCTAGAAAAGAATTTTCCTTCCCCTGAATGTCTTGTGTATCCAGAGGCACACTAAATCTTTCCCACTGCCTTATCACATATGGACTCTTTCTTGCTCAGAACACAAATGCAACCCACTTGCTTCCCTTCTCTCCCAAGCCTGCTGACTTTTTTATACCCTCACCTGGCCTACTTCCATTTCTTAGGAGCAGAGCAAAAATGATTGCCTCCTATAACTCTTCTTCTAACAATGCCTCCAGCCTGAAGGCTTCATGAAGTTATAAGCAAAGATTTATAAGTAGTAAATTATTTAAAATGAGAAAGGTCTTAAATAAGGTCTGTCTTCCACAAAAGCAGCGCTATATTTCAGCTAACAATGGCTTTTCTACAGAAGGGAAAGATAAAAGTGTATTTAAAAAGTATTCTGACACCATAAACTAGAATACAATGTTTGTATGCTCAAATATATTACCCAAAAAAGGTGCTAATTCAAATCCTACATTAAGAAATGACTTGCTGTTGTAATTTTGGATTCCAAGTGAAACAATAAACTGCACTGCAGACATAGAGCTACAGTCCAGATGGCAAGAGGATCCACTTCAAGATTCAATATTAAAAAAAAACCACACACAAAAAAAAAAACCACCCCACAAGCATATTATTGTTAAAAGAGGAAATAGTGGGATGAGATTTCCTGCCTGGGTAGCACATACCTTCTGTCTTAAATATCCACTTCATAATTTTCCCTGCAGGAGTCCTACATCCACCCCCCATCACTCACTCCATGCCATGGCCACAAAGAGAAGCTCAGTGGATTAGAACTTATTTTCCAGGCTGTGTTGAGCCAACTTTCTTGATCAAACCTGCCCTAATTTCTATATTTTAAAAGAATTTTACAAATACAAAGGACAGAAATGCATCACAAAGCTACACTGTTTAGATTCAACAGGCTAGAAACAATTCTTGGGATTCAAACTCTCAATATGTTTTAAAAACTATATAAAATGTGAATTTTATGTTTTTATTTCACATGAAAATAAACCCATTTTTATTATACTGACACTAGGCTTTGACTTGGCAGTTCAAGATCAAATTAAGGTGGTTTTAGCTGATTTAAGCTACTTCTCCACTCATATTGCAGTACCTATCACATCCATAAAGCTCTACAAAAAGGAATTTATACCCAAATTATGCTAATTTCATCAAGAATGGAACCTAAGAGATGAGAACAACACTTTCCCAACAACAGGAATAAAACAATATTGAAATAATTGAATGAAGAAATCTCACAGGCAGTTTGTTTTAAAGTCTTTAAAAGTTCTAATACTTTATTATAGAAGTCTCTGGTCCCTTATATTGACAGAAAATTTTGTCACTTTCAAATCATGGAAGATGATGGTGTAAGGCAAAGGTTATAAGATCCCTACAACAGTAAGGGTCAAGTATTTAATTCCCTTATAGAACAGTTAAGTTTTATCTTATTACTGTAAAAAGAAAATTACTGTAAAGAGAAAGTTATTGCTTTTGTTACTGTGACAAGAAGTTTTCCTGTTACAAGGTGAGAATGAAGCACAAGTAGCTTGAATCTTAAGCAATGTGGTAATGTGAAACCAAAAAAAACCCAAAAAGGCAAAAAGAAAACAAAAAGAAACCCAGAAAACAAAACAAAACAACCAAAACACAAAAAACCCCAAACCTCCCAAAAAAAACCCAAAACAAAAAAAACCCAGAACACAACCACCCAGAATCCCACCAATTTCTCCCTACAACTGCACATTTTTGCAGCAAAGAGGAAAATTTCCCTGCTAGATGTGACTTTTGGAGTCTTGAAATGCTGTTCCTCTTTCTAAATGCAGTCCTCTACGTGATGCCCAGGAGACTGCCCTACACCCAAGACATTTTTATATCCACCATAATCAGTTTCTTGGCTTCCTGCCCCAGATTTCCATCAGCCTAGCAGTTTCATTTTGAACCTAAAAACTCTGATTATTATTTTTTTTCCTTCCCTCCCTTTGCTGACTGCAATATTGGCCAGGAAGGTCCTTGCTCTCAAAGTTTTCCTAATGAGTACAAGTGGATTTGCTTAGCCCTGAGAAAAACCCAGCAGCTCCCATTTCCAGGAGGATGCTGACAGCAAGAGCTCCAGCAAACAGGATCTATTTTAAGTTTCCCCCATCAGCAGGTTGGGCTGTAAATACATGCAGGAAAGGAGATATCAGCAAAGGAAGGTGGTGTCATCATTACCTGCTTCTTTTTCAGGACAATGCCAAGCTTTAATATTTTCATAATCACCATTTACCATTTAAAAGCTGCCTCAAGCTATTGCCAATTTCTAGCAGACACCCATGCTGAGCCATAATGGCTTGTGCTGTGATAAAATAGATTTCTTCTTCATATAAATATACTTAGTGCAAACAGCTTTTCTTAAATCTTTATTTATGAGACCTATCAGATTGCTTAATAATTGAAAGGAATTTTTTTTTCCTGTGTATCAGACTTTTCAATTCATTTCCTCCAAAGATTACAGAACATCACCAAGATCACAGCAAAGGCTAAGTATTTTAAACAATAATTTCAGGGGAAAAAAAAACCCAAACCTAAGATAAAGGTATTTTTACAGAAATCCATGCAAATAACAGTCAGCATGTCCAGGTTGGGCTTTAAAATTGCACAAATGCAGCTCAGACTTGGAAAGGTTGATGGATATTCTGGAGATAGTTATCTGACACAAGACTTTCAAATGATATTATCTTTTATAATGTATTAAAAAAACTCCTGCCCTTGGATATTTCACACTGGGTTGTGCTGAAATTAATAAATAATGGAGCCACCAGCAACACACTATTGATTTTCCTGCTGGATTTGTCTATCTCCTGCGAATTTTAAGAGCTGTTTAAGCTGATATAACCATTAGGTGCTGGAAAGAATTTTTAAAACTCCCCAGTAGGGCTGGAGTTGATGGCATATTGACAGTCCCTCAGACTGGAGTAATTTTGGACACTCCACTTCTTGGAGTCTGCAGATACAGAGCCAAAAAACACTCCAGCTGAAGGGCAAAGAGAAGGTCAGGTGTATAAAGAAGCTCTGCTACAAGAGGACTTCTCCAGCCTTTGGTCATTAGTTAGCAAAGACAGAAGCAATTCCTGTTATCAACTGTACAAATACAATTATTAAAGCATCAGAGTGTTTCTTCATGGAAAAAAAAAAGAGCCCTAAGGACTGAGATTTTAACTCAGTTCCTAAAGAACAGAGCAGTTCTTATCTCCCATTTGCTCACACAAAGAGAACACCTTCAGATTCCCCAAAGCAGCTCCTTCACCAAGCATTTCCCCAAGTTCCTGCTCTTTTTTTGTGGCACAATTTAAGGGAACACTTAACAAGCTGCATCTAGGAGGGCTTCAGATTTTTCATTTGAAATGTAGGGCACCAGAAGATTGCCACTTTGCTGAGAAAATGGGCTGATGTGATTTCCACATCCATTTATCAATCCCTCAGAAACTTTTAAAATTAACTTTTTTTTAATGTTTAAGGGGAAACTCTGCGAGACTTTTTGGTCCAACTTTGACAAGAGGCTAAAAAACAAACTCACATTAATCAGCTGCATAAATGCTCCTCCTTGTTCTGTTCCTATTTTCTGCTCCTTTGCTGGAGCAGAAATGTTTTCCTCATTAGGGTCTTGATTAAGAAGTTTGCTGTGCTGACCTTGAATATCAAATTAAGCTCCTTGCTGCAAGCAAAGCATCCCTATCTTCTCTAGTGGCTTATAAACTCATTAGACACTTCAGACACAGTTTGAAAATTTGCTGACACTAAAAAATCACTTCATATGGAAGAGAACCCTTCAGATTTATTATGTAAAATCTGCAGTTAGGTGAAACACACTCTCCAAGTGATTTCCACCCAGGAAATCCTTCCATCTAGGTTTTTCCCTTGTTTTTAAGACAATTCCCCTATTAAATATCAGGCAGCTTGTTATCTTTTCATTTTCCAGTCAGATGATGGATACAAAAGAGGCTCCAGCCTGGCAGCTGCTGGGACAAATCTGAGCCAGAAAGGCCAGGGATAGAGAGATGGGGTTTTTTTTATGGTGCTGGAGACAGTTGTGTTACCCACTACACAGAACTTCTAAAGGAATAAGTTCAGTGTTAAAAGTTCTCTGGCCTCTATACAGTGAAAATAATTTATTGGAGATGCCCTGGTTTTGAAGCTGCTGCATCAGAATTTTAAAATCTTTTTGCCATTTCTACTCCCTGAGGGCAAGCAAGTGAATCAAGGCTCTTTTTTTTGTGCTTTCATGAATCCTAGACTTTGACAAGAGTTCACTGAGAGGGAGGGTGGAAAGAAACAACTTCTAAATATCAGTCAAGCCCTGAGTGCTTGGTCTTCACTTAACACTCTTTGTCTTCTTTTAACACTCTTTGCCTTAATTTTTATTTTGTTTCTATTTAAATGAGAAATTTGATATTAAATGGAAATTAATAGCTAAAAATCAGCCCAAAAAACACCAATCTTATATAATGATCAGTCACAAAAGAAAATAATTCAGCCATTTTTAAATGCTTTTAAAGAGAATGTCAGGACCTAAAGCCTGCTCACAACAGGAAGGAGGGATGAGAGGGGTAAAAATTTCTTATTAGAGGAATATTCTCACCAGACTAATTTACCCAATAAAAGGGAAAGCAGCCTCATGCTGACAAGATTTAACTAAGCAGATGAAGTGCAGAGAAAAAGGGTCACTGTGAGGACACCTGAAATACCCAGCAGCCTTCCCCCAAAATACTTGGCTGCAATGATTCTCTCTCATCTTCCACATGGTGTGCGACACAAACGGTCTCAGGCCGTATGGCACCAAGGATGCTGATGTGCACTTCTCCTGCCAGCCTGGCCAAGAACTGCAGCTGCCACAGGGATGTCTCTTCTTTCACATCCATCATTTTGTTAAATACCAAGCCTGAGTGCAGCTGTACACGTCCCAGCTCCAGGGCAGGGGCTGCGTGGTGCTCCTACCAAGATTTTTTTGGGGGGGGAAGTCTGGTGTCAGCCTGCAGCTTATTTAGTGGATGAGGAACCAAAAAAAATCAGAGTGGAGGACAGGATGTTTAACCTGGTGAAAACTTGAGCATATAAAAGCAATGTTTATTTCTTTTTTTTTTGTGGAGTTGCACTTGGAGTAAATTCTGCCTTAAAGAAATGCATCAAAATGGGATATAAGTAATGATTTTATAGGATAATCCAAGAATATTTGGGGTAGGAAGAGAACTAGAGAAGGAACACCTAGATCAGATCACACAGGAAGGTGTCCAATGAATGTCTCCAGAGAAGGAGACCCCACACCCTCACTGGGCAGCCTGTCCCTCTGTTCTGTCACCCTCCATATACAAATGGTTAGGGTGAAAATATGACTCAAACTGTCATAGAATCATAGAATAGTTTGGGTTGGAAGGGACCTTAAAAGTCATCAAGTTCCAACCCCCCTGCCATAGGCAGGGACACCTCCCACTAGATCAGGCTGCTCAGTGCCTGGTCTTGAACACCTCCAGAGGAGGGGGCATCCGCAACTTCTCTGGGCAACCTGTTCCAGTGCTTCACCACCCTCACTGTAAAGAATTTCTTTCTTATGTCAAGTCTAAATCTACCCCCTTCCAATTTACATCCATTGTTTCTAGTCCTCCCATCCGATATCATACTAAAAAGTCCTTCCCCTGCCTTTCTGTAGGACCCCCTCAGGTACTGATAAGTTAATAATATAAGGTCCCCCTTGAGCCTTCTCTTCTCTAAGCTAAACAACCCCAACTCCTTCAGCCTGAAGAACTCCTCCTGTCATGAAGAAAGAACGTGGCATCAACACAACTTGATATTACTCTTGAGTTGACTTTGCTGCTCTTGGAGCTGTTGGAGGAGAAGCAGATGGAACTGGTGTCAGCATTAACTGCCAGAGCTGCAATTCAGGATGGCAAGGAAGGTGGAAGTAAGAGTCATGCATTGAGCTTGTTAGTAAAGAAAATGGAGAGTGTAATTTCAGTCCACAAAAGAGCAACATGCAAATAAGGAAGGACAACAAAAGGGCTTTATCCCCCCGTTCCAGTTGATATTTTGTAAGATTGATTACAGAAATTAAGGATTTTTAAAAAGCATCATGCAGCTAATGATATCAGAGAGGAGTGTGACCTTGGCTAACACAAGTAAAAGGGAATCTAAATAGAACTGTTAATTAAAAGATGAGGCGAGAAATGGGAAGAGATCACCAACCACTTCTGCTTTTTCTTCATCCAGAAAGTAAGAAGGGGAAAGAACTGCTCTCAGCCCTGAATTGGGGGAAGAAAATATTCTTTAAAAAATATTATTTAAAAAAAGGTGCAACAACAAAGAATTCTCTTTGCATTTTGGCCACTGAATTTGAAAGGAGTGTTCAGTTAATGCCACAAATCTGCTTGCTGAAAAAAAACAGCAATACTGGGGTTTAATTCCATATAAAAAGAGACCAAAATGGCAAAACCCAAGAGGAAAAGTTGTACCTTGTGTCCATGCACATCATATAAAGCAATCACAACTTTTTCTTGGTTTTTTTTTAATTTCTTTTTTCATTTCCTTTTTTTGTTTTGTTTTAATATATAACCTCATATCTCCAACACCTCTAAAACTTAAACAAAACTTCCCAGCAAAATACCATCTTCAAACACAACCTATTTTTGCCCCGTATCGCTTTTTCTTCCCTCCTGCGTGATGTTCTAGTGCTCACAATTGATTTTCTCATCATCATCTGCTTTTAATTTCTTCATTTAAAATAATGCCACAGGATTTACCTCTCCCATTGCTCCCCTTCCCAGATTCAGTGGAATTTTATTCCCCAGTCACCACCAAACAAACTGGTTAGTCACCTGTAGGTTGAATTTAAAATTTTTAATTAAAACACAGATACAGATTTCTTTGTGGAGTGTGGTGTGTTTATGAGTGGACAAAGAATAGGACTTCCCCTCTTTCTTTTAATATTTTTTCTACTAACTTCCCTCAAAAAGCACCCAATTAACACAAGAAATCCATGATCTATAATATTTTCTGCTCTGAAATGTTTAAGCACAATTAAAAAAAAGCAAAATTTGCACCACAGCAGTGCAGGTTTTGTCTATGTTTTAAATAAAAACTGCCTGCACACAGGTCAAAGTCAGAGAATTTAGAGTATTTTAGCCCCTCAGCTCTTTATTTCTTCAGATTTATGTCTGGTACTAAAACAAGAAACCAAAAATAGACAAGAAGAGATGAGGAAAAAAACTTGGAGCAACCAGAGATCTGCCTCCACTTCCAGATGCTTTAACAACAGCCCTGAAAAAACATTTAATGACAGTAAGAACTGAAACAAAGACACAAATACCAGAACATAAGGTTTTTAAAGCAGTTGCTTAACAAGTTTATAGAGGGATTTATAAGACACATCTGCTCCTGCTAGCTGCAAATTCTGTCAGTGGCCCAAGAGCTTTCCTCCAGTCCAAGATCTGTATTATCTGATGGAAATTTTTTAGTCTTCAATACATTTACCATCAATTCTCTCCTGTAAGGCAGAGAAACTCCAGTCTTTTCATTTTTCCATGGAAAACTAAGATTGGGAAGGCCCTGTGAGGGCTCATAAGGGTAGAAGAGACCTGCTACTACAGTGAGTGCACATGTGACACCATCTCACATGGCTTCCTTTCAATATTTCACCCATCACTGAATGTTTTTTTGTTGAAACAATTCTTTTATCCTTTCACCTACAGTGAAGCCTCAAATTCCACACCTTCCCAGGCTGCAGCTAGACATCTGCAGGGTTCAGAACTATCCACCAGCTTCCTAAGTGGTAGAAAATCTAATAAAAGACTTGTGCTTTCAACCTCATTTCTACTACTTTTCCATTCATTTGCTTTAGCAAATAGCAGCTGTTCGTTTTCCCCTTCTCTTATTTAGCACATTTTCAGCCCCCTTCCAACCTCCAAATGATGCTCTGTTCTTCTACAACGTGATCCCATCTCATCCCACCACCCTTTCCCCCCCATCCCCATGGTTTAATCTCCCCTGCAATGAAATAATTAGCTATTCTCCTACCTTTTCCAAGATCAATGAATCACCGTCAGCCCTCATTAGTGTAACCCTCCTATCATAGCACACAATATGACTCTATCAAAATCATTTCCTGGATCCTTCAGACTCTTATTAACAGCTCAGCATCATTAAGAACTCAGCAGAAGCTTTTGCTTGGAAGAGTTTTAGATACAGCTATGCAAAATATATGGTGTTTATTGTTTTTAAGCCTATAAAGGCTGGGCTGTTCTGCTTCTGGAGTGCTGGAGGTAGTGATCAACAAGAAGCACAAGTAAAAGAAAAGAGTAAATAAAAGAAAAAACAGCAAGGACCCTCTTGAAATATCCGGCTTTCAGGAAACATCATGTTTTATATTATAGAATCATAGAATAGTTTGGGTTGGAAGGGACCTTCAAGATCATCTAGTTCCAACCCCCCTGCCATGGGCAGAGACACCTCCCACTAGATGAGGGAGCTCAATGCCTTTATTATCAGGATCTTGAGTTAATCTATAGTGATTACTAGTTAACTACAGTTAATTACTAGTGATTTAAAGACACAAACAGCAGCAAATGAATTTAGGAGGTACCACTGCCTTATGTAGCACTATCCAACTTAGTATTTATTTTTAAACACTAAAAATTCCAGCTCACTGGAGGGTTTCCACTCCCATTTCATGTTGTTCCAATGCTACTGTCCTCATCTCTTTTCCTTCTCCACCACCTCTTTGGGCAACCCGTGGAAAACCACTAAAATCCACTAGAAATATAAAAAGAAAATCTTATTTGCAGGTTTTGGGGGGGGATTTGTTGTGTTTTTTTCCAGTCATCTTCAACTAACTACTCCACAGTCCTGAGAACTTCCCAGCACTGGCATTTCTCCTTCTCAAAGAAGAAATTGTGCATAAGGACTGCAGGAGCAGCACTCCATTAGGGTGATACATTCAGATCTATCCACAGCCCCCTTTTCACACCACTTAAAGACTAAGGGTTTTGTTGGAATTTGCTCACTGGTGGCATTTGCTCTGGAGGTCTGTGGCTCTGCCATAGGAAATGCCACCAAAATGATCCAGAAAATGCAAACAGGTGTGAAAACAAGGAGAAAAAACACCAAAAAAGCCATAGAATGGCTTGGGTTGGAAGGGACCTTAAAGATCATAGAGTTCCAACCCCACTGCCATGGGTAGGGACATCTTCCACTAGAACAGGTTGCTCAGTGCCTCATCCAGCCTGGCCTTAAACACTTCCAGGGATTGAGGGGGAATCCACAACCTCTCTGGGCAACCTCTTCCAGTTTCTCACCACCCTCACAGTCAGCCAAAATATTAAATCAGGTTTTAAAGCTTTACTCTTGAAAGAATTAAGATTTTTAAACTCTTTTCTGTCTTGATTAGAGTGAAGATTTCCATCCAGGTAACCAGGTATGAGTGGCTTTACACCTTGATGCAGAGTTAAGCCCATTTCACATGAAATCCTCAGCTACAACGAAGAGAAGGCTCAGGGGGGACCCTCAGAGGAGCTTCTCAATACCTGAAGGGGGGCTACATAAGGCAGGGGAAGGACTTTTTAATAAGATATAGGATTGGAGGATCAGAAACAACAGATGTAAATTGGAGGGGGGTAGATTTAGACTCAACATAAGAAAGAACTTCTTTACAGTGAGGGTGGTGAAACACTAGAACAGGTTGCCCAGAGAGGTTGTGGATGCCCCCTCAATCCCTGGAGGTGTTTAAGGCCAGGCTGGACATGGCACTGAGCAGCCTGATCTAGTGGGAGGTGTCCCTGCCCATGGCAGGGGGGTTGGAACTGGATGATCTTTAAGGTCCCTTCCAACCCAAACTATTCTATGATTCTATGATTCTACAAGTTTCACAACTTTGATGTCTATTTAAGTTGTGTAGAATGAGCTGAGTTCACTGGTTCAGCACATGAGAAAAGCAGCAGGAGTTATTTCAGAGCTGTACCTTGCAAGCAGAAGCAGGGCAGAGCAGTTAGCCATGCACAATTGAGCTAATTGAGCACGTTTCGCTCATCCCCTTTACTTAAGGAGCCAGAGATACAAGAGTGTGTGCTGGTGAATAAAACAACATCTGCCTGATAACAGCCATTTCATGAGCGAGTTACAAGTTTTACAGAGCAATTACACAGCTTTTTTTTTTGTTTCAAATGTTTCAAATCCAAATCAGATGTTTAAACCAGGCTGTGATTGCACAATTATCTTGTTTTATGAAGCAACCCAAACATCACTTAAGATTTGAGCAACACTGTGTATTTTCAATTTATTAACAAAATATAGAAGTCAAAACCCCTAAATATGAGAGTGAGGAGTCATTATGCAAGGCAGGGAGGGTGAAAACACCTCCTAAAGGCAATGGTGAGGGCAACATTGTTGGACCAATACCATTCCACACCTTCATGGAAGCAGAGATGCTCCTTGCTCTCTTGCTTCATTATTTAACATGCAGTACCCACAGCTTGAGGACAAAACACAACTTTTTCTGATTTTAGGGAGTCCTTGTAGCAACTCTAGGGAAAGAAACCAAACAAATTGCAAACTGTTGTAGAGGGAGGTGTCTCTGCCTATGGCAGGGGGGTTGGAACTAGATGATCTTTAAAGTCCCTTCCAATCCAAACCATTCTATGATTCTATTTGGATATTTTGGAGGCTTTCCAGGACCTGTTAAAGCAAGAAGCTGAGTGCTAGAAAAGGATCTAAGCAGGAATGGGTCCCTGAATCCCTTAGTGAACTGCAGCACAACCCCGAGTTTTCTCAGCTAGATTTTATCCAAATGTAAAATTGGGAAGGAAAATAAGCCTGATGCTGCCTTGGAGAGGACAGAGGCTGAGCAGACATAAATAATTCTGCCTCTCAAGAATTAATTCTCACCAAACCATATTTCTGCCACACTGGGATTGTAATATTCAGCTTCCAAAAGCAGGAAGCTCATTCCAAAGTGCATTCAGTACAAATTACACCCTTAAAAAAATAATTAAGAAAAGCTTTGATTTATCACGTCTCATTTATAGAACCCTCTACAATCTACAGCTAATTTAGGGTTTTCTAACAGATGATTTCCAGTGTTACTGTACTGAATTAAGCAATAAACCTGACAAGTCAAGGCCAGCTCTCAACTCCTGAAGCAGAGCTGGGGAGCAGGGGCTCAACAAGAGTTTAAATGTTCATTTGTGCCTCCCAGTTTTCATTCCAGGAGACAAACAAGCCCATGGAGAAGGGACCAGGCACAGAATCACAGAATACCAGGGATTGGAAGGGACCTTGAGCAGGGGGGTTGGAACTTGATGATCTTTAAGGTCCCTTCCAACCTGAACTATTCTATGATCATCTAGTCCAATGGCATGACCTTCACTTGCAAAACACTCTTCAGATGAACCTCCTTGTGTCCTTCTAGCCTTTAGCAAGGTATTTTAAGACCAGGTTTTTTCATGGTGTGATCAAATATACCCTCTCTGCTGTATACTTGCACTCTCAGCACAGGCTTTAGATCTCTGCCCCTCCTTTAGGACCTGTCTTTTGTTCTCATGACTCCAAAGGGCTGGCAAACCACAACACTGAAAGATCTCCACCAAACCACTCATGCCCTGCAGTGGAATGTGGGAGAAGCTGGGAGCTGGGGCCAGCAGGACAGATTGAATGGTGCCCTGCAAAAAAAGTCTTGGCAAAGAAAAAGGATGACCACTAAATCTGGCTACAATCCACCTAATTACTGACAGCACATGGTGGGAGAAAAGTGAGGCTGCTGCCTGAAAAATGTGGCAGAAATTGAGGGCTACAGGCAGAAGGCACTTGGAGAACAATAAAATACCTCAAAGATAATTATAACTGAAAATAATTGCTTACTAATTTGTCTGCCACTGATGCTCTTGGTGAAGAAACTTTATTCTCTTCAAATTTATGGAGACAAAACCCCTCAAAACTCAAATGGAAGTAAAATAATTAAAGCTTTAGTCAGAAGATTATTGACATATTGCCCAGAGAGAGGCTGCCCCCTCAGTCCTTGGAGGAGTTTAAGGCCAGGCTGGATGAGGCATTGAGCATGGTGGTCTAGTGGGAGGTGTTCCTGCACATGGCAGGGGAGTTGGATCTAGATGATCTTTAAGGTCCCCTCCCACTTAAACCATTCTATGACTCAATGATTTAAGAGATTTGAGGTGCAAAGGACACAGCAGGCTGAATATCAGTGAAATACCTACCGTCTTGCCTTTTGTTTCACCACAGACTGGGCAGAGACCTAATCTTTCTGCAAGGACTTAGAAGACACACACCATAGGAAATAATCCTGCATTAGCACAGGCACAGACCAGACGCCTAAAAGGTCATCCAGAATTTTAACTTTTTAACACTTTGACTTTCTGATCTATGTGATCCTACATAATTTGCAGCCTTATTTCCTCCCAAGCCATCTTTTATTTACTTTTGTTCCTCCCCTCACTAACTTCCAGCACTAGCTTGGTGACTAAACAATTTTGGAAAGCCTTGCAAATCAACAGGATCAAAGTGTGTGTGTGTTGGGTAAGCTACAGACAGAATTCATTTGGCAGCTCCCTGGTGCCCTGACTTTAATCAGGGGTAATAATAAAGCCAGAGCTATTGTTAATCCAATCAGCAAGTCCAGTGAAAAAAAAGAAAATCTGGAAATGCAGTTCAAAAACTACCCTTTCACCCTGCAAAGCACAGGAGCAATAAAAAACTCTCCCTTTTTTCCCCCTTGTTCCATAGGTCCCTAATGAACACAAAAAAAGGGGGAGGAGGCTGAGCAGGAGCTGCACATCAAAGCCCAGTCATCCCTTGAATTCCACCTTTAATTATGACTATATGCAATGTGCTGAGTAAAAACAACATATTTTGGGTCTTGTAGGTTTACACTGTACAATGGTGTCATTTAAAACATCACTTAAAACAAGTGGACTGCTTTTTCAAGAGATTTCTCTTGAAATCAACAGCATCTCCCTCTTGAAATCAATGGCATCACCCTCTTGAAACCAACCGCATCTCCCTCTTGAAATCAACAGGATCTCTCTCAATATCAACAGGATCTCTCTCGAAATCAACGGGATCTCTCTCGAAATGTAGTATTTTCCACTCTTTCCTGATAAGTTGCTCAAAACTTGAGCTATTTCCTCTCCCAGGAAACTGTATTGCATTTGCAGAGGGGCAAGATGCAGCTCAGGGTGATGGAAGCCACCGAAGAGTTGCAAGGACCAAAGAGGCCACCATGATTAATGGGCATCTCCTGACTATGCTGGCATGGACTTATGCCAAGAGGTTCTCCAGCTCACCACCAGGGGATAAAGATGGCAGCACTTCTTTGAATCAAAGAAGAAACTAAGGAATGTGAACATTACAGCTCTAGCTTCCCTAAAGTCTTCCAAGATGCTTTAGGAAGGATCCATGATAAAAACTGCAGTTATCAATGGTATGTTTGCTTCAACCATTCATTACAAGCATATCATTAGCTGGTTGAGGACAAGTCATCTCCTAGTGGGGACAAAGCCCTACGTTTTTGGATGCCCCCTTATCCCTGGAGGTGTTTAAGGCCAGGCTGGATGAGGCATTGACCAACCTGATCTAGTAGGAGGTGTCCCTGCCCATGGCAGAGGGGTTGGAACTTGATGATCATGAAGGTCCCTTCCAACCCAACCATTCTATGATTCTGTTGGATTCTGGGCATACAAAGAACACACTAAAATTCCATTACTTCTTTCTGGCAAGAAGTCATCTTCACAAAATTATCTTAATGAGAACAAGGATCAAACTAAGAGACAACTGAGATGCCTATTGCCAGATTTCTGCAGAAAGAACAACAGCAGTGGACCTGCACTGTGGACCTCAGCTGCCTCAGCCCATGTGCTCCTCATCCTGAGATGTCTGCACCTAGCAATTATCTTTTGAAATCTCAACTGCAAGTATTACAGTGACTTTGATGTGATAACAAAGAAAATCTTGTTAGTGCCAACCCCTTTCAAAGAGGGTACTATCCCTGAAGCTACTCCCTTCCTTAACTTTCTCACTTGGAGTCTTTCAGCCTCCTGCTCCACTTGCTGTGTGTGAAGCTTTCACTCAGAATGGTTCTACAGGCTCCTGGACTCCCTTTGTCTCTCCATCAATTTTTAAAATGATAGACTCCAGGCATGTGCCTAAGAATGGACGATTCCTTAAAAAACAATATATTATTTAAGTATTAAGAAAAATCTACCCCCCAAAAAAGCAGAGATATCAGCAGGAACTTAAAGAATACATGTTAAAAGTGGTGTGGGTTAGGATCTAACTACATCTCACTGCAACATCAGATGCTCTGAGATCACCACAAGAACCAAATTCTGGATCAGATTTTGAAGAGGTGCTGTTTAAAAATATTAATGAGTAGAAAGAAATGGCAAGAAGATTTTGCATTAATGACAAGATACTAACCCTAATGTCTTCTTGAGGTTTTTATTAATGACTAGAAGCTGCATTCTCACATATATCACTGTCACTTCAGCTGGAGAGGTTCTTCTAGGCAACTAAGCAGCTGCTGTAAAGTAACCCTTGCTAATATTTTAATGATCACAATATCATCATTAACTTCTGCTCTTTCAATCTGTTGCCTCCACCTGTTATTGTTAAGTTTGTTTTATTACAATATTTGGGAAAAACTCTTCTTGTTGCATGGTTGTGCATTGCTCTGCAAAAACAGAGGCTTCAGAATGACCACTACCAAGAGAGGAGAATAAATTTTCATAAAGTTTTCCCAAAAAGTTCTCCATTGTTGCTGGATTGTGATGTAATAATGACTGAGCAGCTCCAGCCTGGAGGTTCATGCATTTTCATAATGAGAGGAGCCAAGAAGTTCATAAACACTTCACAAAGCCCACAGGCACTGATGAAAAGCAGAATATACATCAAATATAAAACCTTACTGGGGATGCCAGCCTCACAGCAGGGGGGCACTGCCTCCTTCAACAGACTTTTTTTTTTTTGGTATTGATGTTGGTTTAATGAAGCAACTTTTACTAGTTGTTAGAAGATCACTGTCTCTTCATTCTCTCTTATTATCCCAGCCTGTTGATCACTGAAGTGGATGCTCTTTTGGTCCTCTGAGTCACAGCAGGAGGCCAACACACAAGCCATGGGTTGATTAAAAGTCTAAGATACAGGCTTTGGATCATTTCCTGAACAAAGGTAGGGAGTTTTAGGAATTAAAGACAGACTTTCTAAAGCTGAAAATAAAGTTAAAGTCACACCAGAACAACCCCAACACAAGTCCACGACACTTTACCTTTGAGCCTACTCAAGAAAAGTTTCTCAAATTCTCTCTAGACAACAAAATGACTTCAATTAATCTTTATAGTGATAGGCTGTTTCAGGGCATATTTGTAAATGGCCCAGGGAGCAATAATTAAACACTCAACTTGATGAACTGCAGCTTTTTTTTTTTTTTCAAACCAGTCATTAAAAGTAAGGACAGAGTTACCTGCCTCGTTGTTTAACAAGATCTATTAGAATAAAAACATGAAATGGTAACCCTGGAGGAGGAATCATTCTTCAGAAAGTATTAGATGGTTGCAGTTGGTTTCCCCAAAGAGTTTCTTTTTCCTGGCTCCAAATTTATCCAGGAAGAAGGCAGCATCTCATTACTGCACTTGCTCTTTAGCTAAACCCCAATCATTGCTCTTTTAAAAGGCAAGATATTTAAGGAATGTCTATTTTGGATATAAAAATTCAGAAAAGATACATAAAGATCAGAGTTTCCTGGAATTCTGAATTAAAACAACATTACCTAAAGTATTTAGGTGTCACAACCAGGGTATCTTATTCATAAAATATAATTAATGCTAATTTATAATTACTCAAAGTGTTATTCATTTGTAAAACCTATATATTCATTAACACACAGATTCCTAAAGACCTTTCATGCTCTGAAGCATAAAAAAAAAGCTATGATGTTTGTCTTTTGCAAAAAAGTTTCCTGGAATAGACCAAGAAATATTTTAGTCACTTTATAACCAATTGCTTTGTGAATCTGCTACTGAGTAGATTAAAGTATCTGAAGATACAGCTCATCCTTATTAAGCTTCATGAAAAATTCTATTTATTTTTTTTTATTCCTTTGGTTAGGTTAATGGGGAGACTCTACTGATTTCCCCTCGTGATTGTACTGGGATGTTCCTATAGGGCACATCAAAAGGGAGTGCAAGAGAAGTATTATTATTCTTAAATCTCTGTTCCCTTTGTGTAACAAGTCACTTCAGTGGCACCCAAAGTCTCTTTTAAAACACAAAAAAAAGAAACTAATTCAGTGAAAAAATAAAAATGAAAGAAAAAAAGGCTAACTTTCTCACTAGAGGAACAATTAGAGCCTGGTCTATCTCCAGAGTAGACGGTGGAAAGACTTAAAGATTTTGGATCAAGCATAGAACTACTTCTAGTGTTTTCTTCCCTTGAATACAGGGAAGATCATAGAATCATAAAATGGTTTGGGTTAGAAGGGACTTTAAAGATCATCAAGTTTCAACCCCCCACTAGACCAGGTTCCTCAATGCTTCATCCAGCCTTAAACCCCTCCAGGGACTGAGTGGACATCCACAGCCTCTCTGGGAAATCTATTCCAGTGTCTCACCACCCTCACAGGAAAGAATTTCTTCCTTATCTCCAACCTAAATCTCCCCTTTTCCAATTTGCATCCGTTACTCCTAGTCCTGCTATCCTGTACCCTATTAAAAAGTCCTACCCCAGCCTTTCTGTAGCCCCCTTCCGGTATTGAGAAGCTCCTCTGAGGTCCCCCCTGAGCCTTCTCTTCTCCAGGCTGCACAACCCCATAGCAAATCATTCCTCCCATACCAAACCATAAAATCCTGAGCACATACAGTAGCTCAGCTTTATTTCTTATCACTCCCACGTCTTCCAAAAAGCAAAGACTCAGGCCTTGCAGGTGCTTATCTTGAAATTTTAAGGATGGATTACACAAACCTGATTCACAGCCAGCAGTATTTCATACAAAGAACACACACCAGGCAGTGTCTCTGAGAACACCAGCCCTACAGTGTAGGGCACAACAGGAGTAGGGTTATCACAAATGACTCAAATCCTTTCTTGGCACTGCCTGCTGGTTGATAAATACACCAATGCAATATAAAAATCTATTGATATTGGAGGTTTGTGCTACATTTTACCTAAGAAAACCCACACGTGCATCAGAACAATAGAGCAAAGCTGCATTTGTAGGAATTTCTCAACTATTTCTTACAATATTTCTTTCTGGATGGAAAGCTCTTGCAATGCTCTCATCAAACCCAAAGGGAGAGATAGATCTTTCTCTCACCTTGGAATAGGTTCAGATCCCAAAGCACAGGGGATGCTTTGACACTAGAGAACCAAGTTTCCTAAATTTCCTTCACAAGCAAGAATGACAACAACAACATAAAAAAACAATTCAGGCTCTAGAGAAGAAAATGTAAATAGGATGCCATTTCCAAGAAAACAAAATTATATCTGTCACACATCCAGAAAGTGAAGAGCAGAATAAGCAACATGAGCACACAGAGACACAGAGAGATTTCTAGCTCACAGATGGGGCTGACTTGGAGGTTGCCAGCCACAGCAAGGTCAAACTGGCAGTGTTCCCCCCGTGATGACTGGACTACAGTCCAGCCAAGAGGAATCTCAACAAGCTGCTGAACAAAACTCCCACTCTGACCTACAAATTGAACCCATCAGTTGTTTGCAGGTTTGCTTTTGTTAACTTTTTTTTTTCAAATCTGGCTAAAAATTGTTTCTTCTTGCCTCTTCAGCCAGCCAAAGGCTTAAGATGCTTAAGATGGATTTCTGAAGACTCTGCAGCTGCAGTGCATCCTACCAGTCCTTTAAATCCCATCAGTTCCATCACAGATGCTCCTTTCATAGCCAGCAGCAACGAAGACACTTCCCAAGCCCATGGAGCAAGCAAAGCAACAGCTAAAATTGACCTAAGTCACACAAAATCAGAGTATCAGGGATTGGAAGGGACCTCAAGAGATCATCTCATCCCATCCTCCTGCCAGAGTAGGAACGCCCAGATCAGGTCACACAGGAAGGCATCCAGGTGGGGTTTGAATGTCTCCAGAGAAGGAGACCCCACACCCTCTCTGGGCAGCCTGGGACACTCTCACCCTCACCCTGACAAAGTTCTTTCTCAGATTCCTGTGGAACCTCCTGTGTTCCAGTTTGCACCCCTTGCCCATTGTCCTATCACTGAGAAGAGCCTGGCTCCTTCCTCCTGACACCCACCCTTTACATATTTATAAAGATTAATGAGGTCACCCTTCAGTCTCCTCTTCCTTAAAGCTCTTTAGGGTACCCTTTATGTAAATAAAAATAATCTCTTAAGCTATAAATTTCACACACACAGAGCTATCTTGGTTCAGACCAAAATTACTTGGTTCAAAAATTATCCTAAATGAAATTAATGGATGCACAGGACCCAAGAGCTCTTTTTTACACAGATGGATCTCTTGGAGGCAGCATCACATGTACACATCTACTCAGGAAACAAATTCAGTAAATTCTTATCAAGCTGGTTAAAATTCAGTATTCCAAACTTTGTTTGAGAAAAGACAATTAGTTATTTTACTCAAATACACTTTGTGAGATTGAAAGTTCAGCATAATGTTGAAACTAGTCATAGAATTTTTAGAATTATAGAATGGTTTGGGTTGGAAGGGACCTTAAAGACCATCTAGTTGCAACCCCCCTGCCATGGGCAGGGACACCTCCCACTAGACCAGGCTGCTCAGTGCCTCATCAATCCTGGCCTTAAACACCTCCAGGGATCAAGGGGCCTCCACAACCTCTCTGAACAACCTCTTCCAGTGTCTCACCACCCTCACTGTAAAGAAATTCTTCCTTACATCCAGCCTAAATATCCCCTCTTCCAATTTGCATCCATCACTCCTAGTCCTTCCATCACATATCCTATTAAAAAGTCCTACCTCAGTCTTTCTGTAGCCCCCTTCAGGTATTGAGAAGCCACTGTGAGGTCCCCCCGAACCTTCTCTTCTCCAGGCTGAACAACCTCAACTCCTTCAGCCTGTCCTCAAAACGGAGATGCTCAGCCCTCTCATCATCTTCGTGGCCTCCTCTGGTCCCACTCCAACAGCAAAATGTCCTTCTTAACAGTTAAGAAAGATAGATTTCTTGAATATAAATGCCACCCTAAAGTAACCAAGAATTAATACAGTGAAACAAGGATTTTTTTTAAAGCAATGGCTATACAGTTTTTATCTATCATAAATATGGAATGAAAGCCTTTGATATGTAAAACCTACAAGAAGCACTCTTGAAGAGCTGAATTCATTCTCAAATGCATTCTGTTTAGAGTCCCTTTCAACTCCCACAGCTTTCTTAGGGAGCCTCAGGTCTTCCTTTTTAAACAATGAACCCTTTGTATTCTGTCACACACTCAAAAGCCAGATGTGAGCTGCAGAGTCTCATTAAAAGCTTGGTTGCAAAGAGGTGATGGAAGCTCAGAGGACTTCTGACCACGCAGGGAGGTCTGAGGTCTCAGTAACTCTTAAAGCAGGAGGAACATATTTTAGAGAGAATAAAGTTCTCATGTGAAACAGCCTTGGAGCTTTCAAATAAGTAAAGTGGAGATAAGAGCACTCCTCTATGCAAGCAGTGAGAATTACTTAAAGACAACCAGCCTTTGGTAAGTTTACTTCAGCATTTCTTAAGTTTACTTCTACACAGGCTGAAAATCTGTAGGATTTCTAGCTGGTGAATCCTACACTCCCACTGCTACTTCCACACACAAATGGATTCAACCCAGCTTAGAGCTAAGATGTCACCACACTAAAAATCCCCTCAGTTTACACAAATCGCCTTATTAACAGCCTGAAGTGGGAATATAACACCAAACAACCTTGTGCTTGGAAGGATTTCCACCAGGGACACCATGATTAAGGCACACTGGTGGTCCAATAAGTTGGAAGAGTTTTCCTACTCCTATTCTGGGACCAATGGAAGGATCCAGAGCAGATGTTTCAGATGGTTTCATGCATCTTTTTGCAAGAACCATGCTTATGAGAAATATAAAACAATGTGAGGGGAGTCAGGACTTGAAATGGGTTTAAGATTTCTAATATGACCCTTCTGCATATTGTTTATGAATCATTTTGTTAGCAATTAGGCAGATGAACTCTTAAAGGTGGTGGTAAGTTATACTTAAGAGCACTTTCCTGGCTCAAATACTTCACACTCAAGGCAATACTTTGCAAGGAAAAAAAAGTCAAAGTTAATTTTGTATATTCAGCATCAGAAGAGATAAATCTCCATTAAATTTTGCACCTTGTAATAGTTTATTTCAGTAAAATTGTGGGATTTTTCTTATGTCCTAAAGGAATGTCCTAAAAGAAAATGTCCTTATGTCCTAGAGGACATAAGAAAATAAGCTGCACCTCCTTTTCTTCTAAATATTCATTTTATTTTAAATAAATCTACACCTCCTACTTTTCTCACTATCTGAGGCATAAAGAATGATACTGCACAACACAGAGGGTGGGTAGATTTAGCAATTCAAACCTATCTCCTTTTTCTTAGGGGTGATGATATAAGTGAAATAGAAACTCTAAAAGCTATCATTAGCATGTGCTTACAAGCAAATCCCTTGAGATTTGGAGTTTGGAGAAGGGCAGGAGTAATCATAGCAAAACTGTGAGCTCCAGACAGGGAAAGTGAATCTCCCATTAAGCATTAAAATAAGGTGAGAAAAAAGTTTCATTTTCACATATACAAGTCCATTTCTCTTTAAAATTTTTTAAAAAAGTGTTAAATTTACCAGCCCTTTTAGCACCACTGCTTGACTCTTCTTGTATTAGTTCTATCTGTGATGAAATCCAATTCTGTTCTTAGTAAGAACACCCCCAAAAAGAAAAAAAAATAAAGTGATAAATTAAATATTTCCACCTAGTAAAAAAAAATTGCAAGAAAAAAAAATGAGAGCCACTGTCAGAGCTGGTGACAGAGATTTCTATCCAACGTTGAGCTCTGCTCCAGCTACCCGGAGAACTGAACATTTTCTTTGCAGTAGGCTTTCAAGGGGAAATTCAGTGTTTTCTACACAGAAAAAAGAACAAAACGTTTTGATTTTTTTTTTTCATTTAAACTATTGCCTCTTAAGTTTTATGTACAAAAAAAGTGCCCTGAAAGTAGAGGTGAGGAGTGATAGAGCAAATAAACTGTAGGATTTAACTGGGGAAGAGAAGGCTGTGGGAGAGACCTCCCAGTGGTCTCCCAGTGTCTGAAGGGGCTACAGGAAAGCTGGGGAGGAGCTGTTTGCCAGGGCATGGAGCCACAGGGCAAGGGGAAAATGGTTTTAGCTAAAGCAGGAGAGGATTAGATGAGACATCAGGAAGAAATTCTTCCCCATGAGGGTGGAGAGACACTGGTCCAGGTTGCCCAGAGAGGTGGTAGAGATCCCATCCCTGGAGACATCCAAGGTCAGGCTTGCTGAAGCTCTGAGCAACCTCATCTAGTGCAGGATGTCCCTGCTCACTGCAAGGGGTTGCACTGGATGGACTTCGAAGGTCCTTTCCAACACAACACATTCTATATTTTTTTTTAATTTAAATATTTGCTTTTTATAGTGAGATATCACATAGATTATCTTAAAAAAATACAAACCACAACCCAAACCACAATAGATGCAGATCAGACACTCATTACTCTTGTTTATTTAGTTTACAAAGGCAATAGACTTTGTTTGCAGCACTTAACTCCTTCAGTTTGCAAGTGTTTGCATAATAATGCAACATTTGGGTTGAAAACACTGCAGAAAGAAGAGATCCCTGACCCAAATGACTGTCTAAATTCCTCCTCCCAGACTTCCCCCACAAGACAGAACCACTCTGAAGCACCTGATAAAACACAGAGACATCCCTGGGTAGGAGGAATTGAGGGAACACTGCTGACAAAGACAAATTCCCCACAGAAAGCACATAAAAAGGGGAGAGAGACTTTTGCAGGGTTGATGATCACAGGGCAGAATAACAAAACACTGAGCTACTAATTTCACCCAAGGCAGAAGCAGGGAAAAAAAAAAAGAAAAAAGTACATTTGTTCCTGAATAAAGGCAGGGTTAGACATGCAACCAAAGCTTGCAATTAGCTCCCAATTATAATATTTATTAACTACTTCTGGCATTGTCACTGGACTATACATCTGAGATTATCAGCATTTCAAACAAAAGGACTGGTAGAAAAAACATTTCTGGGGGGGAAAAAAAGCCCAGAATATTAGCACTTTGCATTGCCAAGCAAAGCAATTAAAAGCAATTATGAAGAGAGAATTTGCTTTCCCTATATAATCATATTCATTCAAATCTGTCTGCCTGCCACAGGAGAGGAGGGTCAGGCCAGAGACAAACACACTGAGAGCTGCACAGGTCAACTCAATTTATCTGAAAAGTCTCAGTGGACTTTCCAAAATAGAGAGAGACCTTATGGAGGGAGAATGTGTCAGCAGCACAGGTCTGAAGCTAAATATATTTTAAGCTTTAGAAAAGAAGTCCTAAAAAAAAAAAAATTCAATGAAGCACAAGAGATTAATAGGTTCTCACTTGCCAGGCGTTTGATTAATTTTTCTCAAACTCACAAAGTGGGGGGAAATGAAGACCAATTATTAGCTACTAAAACCCAAAATATTAAAGGGAGCAATAAAAGATGAGGACAGACCCTGTTGTAGATAATATTGAGCCAACATTTGACAGTAAAGAAAACTCTAAATTAAGACCCATCCAAATCCCCCAGTAGCTTTCCCACTTAAATGAATTGCTTGACACAGTTTATCACTACATTCCATCTGTATTTTTCCAAATCTCAAATGGCTTTGTACAAAACAGGAGCCAGTTTGTTGCTTGCTCTTACTTATATTTGAAACTATAAACCTGTTTTTTTCCATAAAAACTGGAATTTCAGTTATTCCAGTTCAATATTTCCAAATGGACAAACTAATTAATGAAATATTTTGATGTTTTATTGAGGTCATTTCCAGCCCCTTTAATTGTGGTGGGAAGAAAAGTGTTGCCATATTCTCTGTCTGGCTGCTATTTGGATGGAAAAAAGTTACAGCAACATCTTCTCTCATCTACTGGGTACCACATGGACATCCTGACAGGTAACATGTATTCATCTCACTGCCAGAAAGAGTAAGAATTTCTCACTGGAATTCTTTGGGTAAATGCCCTGAAATCATGACTGCTGCTCTTATTACTTGCAAAAAAAATTTAGAATCATAGAATAGTTTGGATTGGAAGGGACCTTCAAGATCATCGAGTTCCAACCCCCCTGCCATGGGCAGGGACATCTCCCACAACACCAGGCTGCTCAGTGCCTCATCCAGCCTGGCCTTAATCACCTCCAGGAATTGAGGGGGCATCCACAACCTCTCTGGGCAATCTTTTCCAGTGTCTCACAACCATCACCATAAGAATTTCTTTCTTAGATCCAGCCTAAACCTCCCCTTCTCCATTATTCCTAGTCCTTCTATCACATATATTATTAAAAAGTCCTACCCCAGCCTTTCTGTAGCTCCCTTCAGGTATTGAGAAGCTACTCTGAGGTTCCCCTTCTGATTTCCCAGAAGTTTTTTGCCCCAATAAGAATCATTTGCTTCTCCTTATTGACTGCTACACACCCTCATGCAAAGTTCATGAATCCAGCAGCAATCATCCATCCTTTGTGTTAATCCAAAGCAAATACAAAGACGAAATAAAGAATGTTAAATGAGCCTTAACAATCTATAAAATTCTTCCATTATGCACTTTATGGCAAACTATTATCATTCCACTTTGGATTCTCTCGATGAGTTACTTTCTTAATAGCCTCCTGAAGCATCAAAGAGAACACTCAGTGGTTGACAATTAGATGGCAAATAAGAGACAGCTCTAAGTTAGAAAAATAGAATGGTTTGGCTTAGAAGGGACCTTCAAGATCATCTAGTTTCAACCCCCCTGCCATGGGCAGGGGCACCTCCCACTAGACCAGGTTGCTCAGTACCTCATCCAGCCTGGCCTTAATCACCTCCAAGGATTGAGGGAGCATCCACAACCTCTCTGGGCAACCTATTCCAGTGTCTCACCACCCTCATAAATACTTTCTTATATCTAGCCTGAAATTTGGTGGTTTATATTCACCAGTAAGAGATACAAGTGGATGAGTCAAGGTTTGCATCATGGGACTGCAGAAACAAGCTTGAGTGGATGTAAGAGAAGATTTAGAAAGTTCTTCTCAACTTCACTCAGCAATGCCAATGTATTTCTGTCCTCTGAAAGAACATGTTTGAGACATTTAAGCAACAGCAGACACAGCTATCACCAAAAAACAGATTTCCACAAGGAAGGGGAGTTGTAAAAAGCCCAGTGCTCTGGCCAACACACACCATTAGTCATCACAGACAGCACTCATGGAAATAAGGGCTATGTGAATCATCAAAGCTGCTCTCTAGGAACACTCCAGACCAATCTACACAGGACACAGCATTGACATTTGGACTTCTAGACTGTCACATCTGCTTTTGTGACGTTGGGCTTGGTGACATTTCAACACAGCAGTCCTACAGAAGGTAAATCATTCCACCAGCTCTCTAACAGAAAGCTAAAGCTTGTCTTTAGGGAAGCACATATTACAATTATGGAACAGTTTGGATTAAAGATCATCTAGTTCCAACCCCCCTGCCATGGGCAGGGACACCTCCCACTAGACCAGGTTGTTCAGTGCCTCATCCAGCCTGGCCTTAAACACCTCCAGGGATTGAGGGGGCATCCACAACCTTTCTGGGCAACCTCTTCCAGTGTCTCACCACCCTCAAGAACTTCTTCCAGGGCTTTTACAAGAGAACAATGCTCAACAAACCCACTACTTTTCTTTATTTACTGTGTTTGCATTTGGAAAACACTTCTCTCTGCTTTCCCCAAATACCTGTAGGCCACTGTCAGGAGAATGACTTCTTCAAAGGAGACAGTAAAAAGCTTCAACTCGGGAAGCAAAATGCTACACTTCTGAAACAGGCTATAAAAACAACTCTACCAAGCACTTAAGGACTTGGAGCATATGCTAAATTAATTTTTAACTTCTGCAGGACAATTTAGTGCTCAGTGAGACATCCAAGGTGAGATCTTAAAGGCTTAAGTGTGCTCTAATACCTTTCAGTAACAACTCCAGTCATCAACACTTATTTTTCTTTTCTCTGATTTGTCTTTATTATGTTCTACTTGCTGCCAACATAAAGAAACCCCACAAACTATTGGGTGATTTCTTAAAGAGGCACAAAAATTAGTGAAGAAAGCTGATCACTCAAAATAAAGTTTTCTGTTATTACAACATTGAAGAAGGAGCATTTGATCCTCATGCAAACAAGCAGAGGGATGCAATGTCAAGCAAGGAGAGAGGAGAAAGCTAAGGAAAAAAAGGGAAAAGTCTGTTTTCATAATTCAAAACATGTTTTAGGAGGAAAAATCAGTTTTACTACAGTCAATGAGAGTTTCTCCATCACTTAAGGGAGCCATGACCTCGCTCCAGACAGTTATGAAGTGTAAGCAGCTACCACATCACTTAAAAAAACAAAAAAAACCTCTTAAATCAATCAGAGAAATTGTAAAATTAATTTTTTTCCAAATTAAAATCTTTCAGTCTGGCAAATCTCAGCCTAGAAGTTGAATATAAATGAGGAGATGCATGATGAAAAGTGCCTTAAAGTAATTTTTCAATAGGTTGGACCAAAACTAAGATTTGCAATCACACTTTAGATCCCTCAGCATCATTTCTGTGAGACTGGAACTAGAAAAAGAAATCAATCATGATTTGATAGGGGTAGATATTTTATTCCATGACTAATTAGTCTCATTGGATTAGATAAGCAAGTCCTACAGTGGGTCTGCAAAGCACATACACATGTGGTTGAAATCACAGAATCACAGAATCACAGAATGACCCCGGTTGGAAGAGACCTCAAGGATCGTGTAGTTCCAACCCCCCTGCCTAGCAGGGCCACCAAACAAACACATTTACTAGATGAGGTTGCCCAGGGCCCCGTCCAACCTGGCCTTGAACACCTCCAAGGATGGGGCATCCACAACCTCCCTCGGCAGCCTGTTCCAGGACCTAACCACTCTCCTAGTAAAGAACTTCCCCCTAACATCCAACCTAAATCTTCCCTCCTTCAACTTGGATCCATTTCCCCTAGTCCTGCTACTGTCAGCCCTTTCAAAGAGTTTACTCCCTTCCTGGGTGTAGGTTCCCTTCAGGTATTGAAAGGCTGCAATGAGGTCACCCCGCAGCCTTCTCTTCTCCAGGCTGAACAAGCCTAACTCCCTCAGCCTGTCCTCATAGGGGAGGTGCTCCAGCCCCCTGATCATCTTCGTGGCCCTCCTCTGGACCCTTTCCAAAATCTCTATGTCTTTTTTGTACTGAGGGCTCCACACCTGGACACAGTACTCCAGATGGGGCCTCACAAGAGCCGAGTAGAGTGGGACAATCACCTCCCTATCCCTGCTGACCACCCCTCGCCTGATGGAGCCCAGGATCCCATTTGCTTTCCGAGCTGCGAGAGCGCACTGCTGGCTCATGTTAAGTCTCTCGTCCATCAGGACCCCCAGGTCCTTCTCTGCCGAGCTGCTCTCAAGGACCACTCCTCCCAGCCTGTACAGGTGCCTGGGGTTCTTCCGGCCCAAGTGCATAACCTTGCACTTTGCTGCGTTGAACCTCATTAGGTTCACCTGAGCCCAGCTTTCCAGCCTGTCGAGGTCTCTCTGAATGGCATCCCTTCCTTCCACCGTATCAACCGCACCACTCAGCTTGGTGTCATCAGCAAACTTGCTGAGGGTGCACTCAATTCCCTCATCGATGTCATATTTCATAGAAAGAGAAAATATTTAGAAAAAAAAAGCATCAAAACCAAGTACTTGAATCAGTATTTATAGTTTTTGATGTTTTCCACAGTGTCCTCTACTAGTACTCCTTGCAAAAAAAAAAGCTGCAACCCTAGACTTTAATTTTTTTTTTTAATTTGGCCTCTCAATTATTTAATTTATGCTTCCATGGGTTATGCTTGCAGCAGTTGAACATGGGTAGGATTTCTGCCAGCCTTTAACTAGATCACCACAAAGCACTTCTGCCCCTTCTGGGCATTCATACTAAGTAAGTGTGGACAGAAACACTTCCTTAGTGGTACAGCTTGCACCTCTATAGCAATACTGGTCCCATTATAAAAGTACTGGAAGAATGCTGAATATCTACATAGAATCATAGAATAGTTTGGGTTGGAAGGGACCTTAAAGATGATCTAGTTTCAACCCCCTGCCGTGGGCAGGGACACCTCCCACTAGACCAGGTTGCTCAGTGCCTCATCCAGCCTNCCTTAAACACCTCCAGGGATTGAGGGGACATCCACAACATCTCTGGGTTAACCTCTTCCACTGTCTCACCACCCTCACAGTCAAGAACTTCCTCTTCTCTCCAACCTAAATCTTCCAATTTCCATCTATTACTCCTAGTCCTGCCATCCTGGACCCTATTAAAAGGTCCTACCCCAGCTCAAAGGAGGAAAAAAATGTGGGGCAACAGCTACCAAAGTCAACCAGAGATTCTTTTCTCTTTGTAAGTCTTCTCTCCATGGACTTTTTTTTACTCAGCATTTGCCCAGTTCTTTATATGAGCCTCCACAGTGCCTAAAAACTCCAGTTCAGCAGTATGGAATGCAAGTCTTTCCTCAGAGCTCTAGAAGATGGTAAAAATAATAATTTAAAAACTGGCACAACTTTCACAGAAGTGGTCTAAAGAACACTCAGTACATGAGTCGCGTATCATCTCTGTGTATGTATCACTCCTATGATTAAATCAGTACTGGCACATATGTCTAGAACTGGCAGCCTTCACTTACCGAAGGAAGATATTAAACAAATTAAATGCCTTAGTTTCATTATGTTATTCAGAGGGTGTTCTTGCCTCTTCTCCTTGCCAAACACAGGCTAAAATCTAGATGAATCACATAAATCATTTCCTGTTGTAAACACCTGAACCACGGACCAGAAAGGAAATTCATCACCAGCTCTTCCCACCTTATTGTGGCATTCTCCAACTCTCTAATGAAAAAGAGTCTCAGCCTCTGAGAGCAGCCTTTTTATTTTCTTTAATGGTTAGAGTTTAATAAAGCAGATAGAATCCAGAAGGGCTTTAGAAGAAGATATCCACT
Source organism: Turnix velox (assembly GCA_013400935.1). Taxonomy (NCBI): domain Eukaryota; kingdom Metazoa; phylum Chordata; class Aves; order Charadriiformes; family Turnicidae; genus Turnix; species Turnix velox. The sequence goes on from VZTY01014771.1 coordinate 128,344, forward strand.
GGATAAGATCCATATGTATTTCAGTCTCATCCAACAAGGGAAAAAAATAAAGAAACCAAAAACCTGTTTTCACTCTTACATGACAAAATTTACTCTGAATCAGTCTGCACAGGATTTCTCACCAGAGCCTGAAACTTGACAGTGTGCCTGTAACAAATATTACACTCATCCATGCAGATGACAGATGATCATAAAAGCCTCTGAGTCCAGATTTGTCCTACTGACCTTTATTTAAACCCATCACATCTCCACAATTGCTCTGGAGACCTCATGGAATTTCTCTCATTTTATTTCCAGGCACTTACAGATGGGTTTGAACCAGCAACAAAGTTTTTTGATGCCTTTTGCTACTTTTTTCTCCAGACAATAAGGGATTTTAGGACTTTAGTGGTACTGGACCTGTTCAACCACCTAACTGAGACAGTGGGAGGTGTATCACAGCCACAGAAGATAATGAAGAATAAATCAAACATGTTCCTTCTTTTCCTTGATCCACTATATACAGGAGAGGTACCTGACATAGTATTTCCACAGCAAGGGAAAAAGCTCCTTCTCTTGAAAGANTTCCAGGCACTTACAGATGGGTTTGAACCAGCAACAAAGTTTTTTGATGCCTTTTGCTACTTTTTTCTCCAGACAATAAGGGATTTTAGGACTTTAGTGGTACTGGACCTGTTCAACCACCTAACTGAGACAGTGGGAGGTGTATCACAGCCACAGAAGATAATGAAGAATAAATCAAACATGTTCCTTCTTTTCCTTGATCCACTATATACAGAGGTACCTGACACCACAGCAAGAGAAAAAGCTCCTTCTCTTGAAAGAATTTCTGACACAAAACCTTTTGCAGATCGTTTTTTTAAACTCTTCACTTCTTTCAACCACACAAAGTGACTCCAGATTTGGATCAGTAAAGTCACTCCTCATTTACAACCATGGAAATAGAGGAGAACAAAGCAGGAGAGTATATAGGGAATTAAGTGGTTAAAATTTGGGGCATATGGTCTTTCTCCAGAGAAGCTGGAATTCAGAACAAAGTCATCCTCTGAACTTTTGAGCCCAGTTAAAGTCTACGAGGCAAGAGAAAGGGAGACAACAGCAAGTGTTCAGCTCCAGCACTGACTACATCAATTCCCACAATGATCATCTCCAAAACAAGATGGAAAACTGACTGCCAGAGGACAGAGATCAACAGATACCTTAAAAATGCTTCCCTGCCCCTGATGCTTTCTCTCTCCATCCCCTGAAGGATCCTCCCTCCATCCTTACAACATATTCTGATCTTTTGCAGCCATCATCCTTAAGGTTTCCATGACTGCTATGAGCTTGAGGGATGGAACAACACCTGCAGTTCAAAAGGGTGGATAACTCAAGAAAGCCACCAGCCTGGTAGATGTTACCTCCAAATCACACAATTATTTTGATTGGAAAAGACCTTTAAGGTCATCATGTTGACCTAACCCAGATAAGAGCAGCACTAAACCATGTCCCTCAGCATCTCATCTACACATCTTTTAAAAGTCTTTTTAAAAAATCTTTTAAAAGGGATTCTGCATCTCCCTGGGCAGCCTGTTCCAATGATTGACAACCCCTTTTGTGAAGGAAGTTTTGCTAATATCCAATCTAACCCTCCCCTGGCACAACTTGAGACAATTTCTTCTTGTCCTATCACTAGTTATTTGGGAGAAGAAAAAGACCCTCAAACCACTCCACAGCCTTTCAGGTAAGGTTTCTATCATCTTTCTTTTCTCCTGGCTGAATATCCCAAGTACCTTCAGATCCTCCCCATAAGACTTGTGCTTCCTTTTCTCCTGGCTGAACATCCCAAGTACCTTCAGATCCTCCCCATAAAACCTGTGCTCCAGACTCCTCACCAGCTCCACTGACCTTCTCTGGATCAGCTCCAACACTTGAAAGTCTTTCTTGTAGTGAGAAGCCAAAAACTGGGCACAGTATTACAGGTCTTAACTATTAAAGACAAGTCCTAACTGTTAAACTGTCTTGTACCTCCTCTTGTAATCCATGATGTCCCAAAAACTGCACTCCTCCTGCTGCCATTCCCATTACTAATCCTTGAAAAACTGGGAAAAGTTGTATTCTAAAACAAACTTCATGCACGGAAAGGTCTGAAATTCCCACTAAGGTGAAACAGATGTTGGAATGCAATCATGGAAGTAAGAGTTGCATCACAGAGCAGAGCATTTCTTTGGAGAACTACTCCAAAGTGTTTGGAAGACACAGCTTTTTCTAGAATTATGCCAATTTCTAATTAGATGAATATTTAAATGTTAATATAGAACAGAGCCCAGGGCTCAGCCCTCATTTCTGTCAACTGGAGCACAAGTTTCTTCTAGAAAAAAGGGGTGATGAGGAAAGATGGGTTTTCTTTCAGTGCCAGATGTGCACATGGATGAGACACTGAAGAAAGCCACTGGGGAATACTGTGAAATGCTACAGGCATGATCCACAGACCAATCCTTTAAGAGCATTTAATCATAACACTGGTACTTTGAGAATAAATCAAAAGCAAACCCAAGCAGCCACAGCATTAGATAAGACACAGGATAATTTTGCTTAGGACTGTCTTCAGCAGAGCTGGGAAAAGACCACTCCAATCTCACTACAATTTCTTTGACTTGTAATAGAATTGGAGTTTAGAAGGAGGGATGGCTGGCTGCTGTGGTTTTGGTTTTGGTTTTTTTTTTTTCTTTTCATTTTTTAAAAGTGATTTCAATCCTGGTAACCTTGGAAACAGCCTCTCTCTTCAGATATGTCTGTGTCAATTAAAGTAATTGGGACACTCCAGCTAATGGTGCCTGGATCTCAATATCCAGACTAGTGCTGAAGGATTAGTCCTAGAGAACTCTCAGCAGAGAAACATCCTATGAATAAGGGCTGTCTTAGAAAGGTCTTTCTCTTTTTGTAAGNTGAGCCCAGTTAAAGTCTACAAGGCAAGAGAAAGGGAGACAACAGCAAGTGTTCAGCTCCAGCACTGACTACATCAATTCCCACAATGATCATCTCCAAAACAAGATGGAAAACTGACTGCCAGAGGACAGAGATCAACAGATACCTTAAAAATGCTTCCCTGCCCCTGATGCTTTCTCTCTCCATCCCCTGAAGGATCCTCCCTCCATCCTTACAACATATTCTGATCTTTTGCAGCCATCATCCTTAAGGTTTCCATGACTGCTATGAGCTTGAGGGATGGAACAACACCTGCAGTTCAAAAGGGTGGATAACTCAAGAAAGCCACCAGCCTGGTAGATGTTACCTCCAAATCACACAATCATTTTGATTGGAAAAGACCTTTAAGGTCATCATGTTGACCTAACCCAGATAAGAGCAGCACTAAACCATGTCCCTCAGCATCTCATCTACACATCTTTTAAAAGTCTTTTTAAAAAATCTTTTAAAAGGGATTCTGCATCTCCCTGGGCAGCGTGTTCCAATGATTGACAACCCCTTTTGTGAAGGAAGTTTTGCTAATATCCAATCTAACCCTCCCCTGGCACAACTTGAGACAATTTCTTCTTGTCCTATCACTAGTTATTTGGGAGAAGAAAAAGACCCTCAAACCACTCCACAGCCTTTCAGGTAAGGTTTCTATCATCTTTCTTTTCTCCTGGCTGAATATCCCAAGTACCTTCAGATCCTCCCCATAAGACTTGTGCTTCCTTTTCTCCTGGCTGAACATCCCAAGTACCTTCAGATCCTCCCCATAAAACCTGTGCTCCAGACTCCTCACCAGCTCCACTGACCTTCTCTGGATCAGCTCCAACACTTGAAAGTCTTTCTTGTAGTGAGAAGCCAAAAACTGGGCACAGTATTACAGGTCTTAACTATTAAAGACAAGTCCTAACTGTTAAACTGTCTTGTACCTCCTCTTGTAATCCATGATGTCCCAAAAACTGCACTCCTCCTGCTGCCATTCCCATTACTAATCCCTGAAAAACTGGGAAAAGTTGTATTCTAAAACAAACTTCATGCACGGAAAGGTCTGAAATTCCCACTAAGGTGAAACAGATGTTGGAATGCAATCATGGAAGTAAGAGTTGCATCACAGAGCAGAGCATTTCTTTGGAGAACTACTCCAAAGTGTTTGGAAGACACAGCTTTTTCTAGAATTATGCCAATTTCTAATTAGATGAATATTTAAATGTTAATATAGAACAGAGCCCAGGGCTCAGCCCTCATTTCTGTCAACTGGAGCACAAGTTTCTTCTAGAAAAAAGGGGTGATGAGGAAAGATGGGTTTTCTTTCAGTGCCAGATGTGCACATGGATGAGACACTGAAGAAAGCCACTGGGGAATACTGTGAAATGCTACAGGCATGATCCACAGACCAATCCTTTAAGAGCATTTAATCATAACACTGGTACTTTGAGAATAAATCAAAAGCAAACCCAAGCAGCCACAGCATTAGATAAGACACAGGATAATTTTGCTTAGGACTGTCTTCAGCAGAGCTGGGAAAAGACCACTCCAATCTCACTACAATTTCTTTGACTTGTAATAGAATTGGAGTTTAGAAGGAGGGATGGCTGGCTGCTGTGGTTTTGGTTTTGGTTTTTTTTTTTTCTTTTCATTTTTTAAAAGTGATTTCAATCCTGGTAACCTTGGAAACAGCCTCTCTCTTCAGATATGTCTGTGTCAATTAAAGTAATTGGGACACTCCAGCTAATGGTGCCTGGATCTCAATATCCAGACTAGTGCTGAAGGATTAGTCCTAGAGAACTCTCAGCAGAGAAACATCCTATGAATAAGGGCTGTCTTAGAAAGGTCTTTCTCTTTTTGTAAGCATTTATCAGAAGGTCAGCAGGGAAGATGTTGGCTTTAAACACTTGCTTTGTATGTATAGAGGATGCACATGGATTATTTACTAATAGCCAGCTTAGACTTGGAGTTTATTTGTATGTCTGCAAGCAGACAAAGCTCCCCAAGCAAAGCAGAGAAACATCATTAACTCAGCTTTAAGATCCTTCACTAAAAAAAACCCAAAAAAACAACTCTACAGATTAACCAGTGAACTTTTTCTTAACCTTTATAGGTGTTTGTGCACACACAGATGCACATACCCTCCTCAAAAATATATATTCACTCCAAGACAATGTATATGCCTTGGCAGATTGATGAAAAGACAACAATAAATTAATAAATTGGAATTAAAAACTTACAGAGTCACCACCTTTTATCACAGCAGGCTGGTGAAAATTAAAAAAATTATAATAATAAAATCAAGAAAGCAGTTAAACTTCTCACAGCATGTAAAAGAAGCTCATTCTGACTTTTTTAAAATTATCATTCCTGATTTCAATAAAAGGGAAGAATTTCCAACATATCTTGAAATCAAGCAATCACTCAGCTTCATGACATACATCACCACCTTCCTGGAGATGTATCTGTAGACTCTCAGAAAAAGGGTTTTACTAAGTAAATCTTAAGACCTCACACCTCAAAAAAAGGCATTAAAAATATCTAATTCTTCCCCAAATTATGTTCACTTCAAAAAATGCTGTTATATAGCTTTGCTAATTAGAAGGTACAGATGTTTTAAAGATATTTGCTCTTTTTTAAGCTATTAAATTATTCTAAATTATTTTAAGCAGATGCTTTTGGCTACAATTCCAATGGCAAAGTGACCAGAGCACATCTAACAGCTGTTCTTCCCATCCCTATCAATATCAGGGAAACCAGAGAAGGAATTAAGTAGCATTTGGGAAAAATCTCTCTAAATAATGATGGTTTGAAACTGTTATTATTGGGTATTTCAGTTGTCACACATAATACTGGCAAAGGGAATAAAAGAAGGAAGGTCCAAGCTTCAAGGAATCTTTTCCTATATTAAAGATCTACTTTAAGTCTTTTTCTAAAGCCTAGATGATCCAGGCCTTGCAGGCTGAAAGACCAAAAATGACCAGAAAATGGGGTATTCAAACCCAGGCTGAAGGGACTAATCTATCCTTTGATACTGTTAATAATGGAAAAGTAAAAAAATAAAAAATAAAAAATTGGAGGCAGACAGAAGAGTGTAGTAGCTGAGTCAGGACCAACACATTTATTCCCTGCCAGCAAAAGGAATAAAAAGATCAGAAAGAATCAGAGTCCAGAATTGGCTGCCACAAGTGTTGTTTCAGTCCCTTTGAGATTTAAAGTTATTTATATAGGAAAAGTGCAACAGAATATGGAATCACTCTATCAACAAGATTTAAAATGAGAAGTGAACAAAGCTCCAGTGGAACAGCTGCCAAGCTGGACTTGGGACAGCTTAACTCTAGAGGGCTTTTTTTTTAAGTTATTATTTTAAAGAGTACAGTAAGCAAAATCCTGAAATATTCTGCCTATAAAAGAGTTTGGAAACATGCTGTAATACCCAGTAAAACCAGTAAAGGTAATGCAAGCTTCATCTTGTTACTCATTACACTTTGAGGATGGAAAAGACATTCTAGCCACTGAAAGCTTAGAGAGGGAGGTTTTTCTGTGATGATTTATTCTTCAAAAGTAAAAGCTTGCATATATATTCTCACTCTTAAGATGTAAACTGAGGGTCCAATCCTCCTCCTACTGCAGGAAGCCAAGTTTGACATTCACTTCAACAGCAGCAGAATTAGGCTATAAAGCTCCAGTTGCATATAAACAGCTGCCTGACAACCAAGTTCAAGGATAAACAAACCCCCAAAATTCATTCAGGATTAATTATTTATATAGACTGAAGTGAGATCTGCAGTGGGGATTTCATCCCATTTGGTGGAGAGAAGAGTTATCTTTGTTTTGCTGCCTTTTTGGCTTAATGGGAATAGATGTTGAATGCAGTACCTTGCTTAAAAACATCCAGCTTTTGAAGATAAATATGGAAACTCAATTTAATTCTCAGACAAAGGGCTTTATATTGGGTGTTTTATTTTCCTGGCTTTACAGGGAAAGAATAAAGCGGTTACATTCTCAGAAGAGATTTTAATGCTGTAGCAAGTCCATTCTGCTGAACAAAAATAGGAGGAGCTTAGAGATATGATTTAGGGATGGTTCTTGTTAGAGTTAAGTTGATGGTTAAGACTTGATGATCTAAAAAGGTCCCATAGAATTGCCCAGACTGGGAAGGGAGGCCCCACTGCAATGGATCAAGCCAATAGGATCATCAGCAAAATCAACTACAGAATAAAGGCTATTGAGAATTTTCCAAGGAAAACAAGTTTGTTTTCAGATCATCCTCTGAAATAATCATCTCACAGAAAACACATGAGCTGAAATCAAATTCTAATGGAACATGGAGGAGGCCAGTGAAGAGAATAGCTGCTCAGCAGCTCATGCAGATGGTTGTTTGGAATCCCTGGTCTGCAATAACCCATAAGAGCTCAGCTGGAGGAATAATGGACACAAAAAAACACAGGATTTTCTTTAGGTCACAGAACTGGGACATTCTTGGGAGATTGAGGTCCCCAACATCTAGAAGTTGTGCTGGCTGGAGCCCTGAAACAGCCCTGTGCTATTTGCAAAGGCACCTGCAATCTCAGCCCTCTCTATCTGTAGTGTTCAGTGTTTTGTTCACTTCAGACTAAGTCCAGGATGCTGAAAAACTCATGAAAGATGATGGTGCCAAAAGAAAATCTGCATGGCCATTAATTGCTAGAGGAGTACATCAAATCTGTCAGGAGCAGTGACATGCCAGGCATAACAAGCATCTCTGAAGTCAAACTCCCTGTTTCCCTCTGCCACAGAATAAAGGATGCTGATGACAGATGGGCAGAATTAAGCAAACCATTGGGCCAAAATCCTGGATAGATGACTCTAACTGCATCTCACTGCCAAACCCAGAACCTTAGTTTGTATCAGAAACCACTAACTTTATGGCTGGAGACTGGAGGAAAAAAAAAGAAAAATCTATTAAAAATTTAATGTTATAAATAATAAGAATAAAAATGAAATAATCATCCATTCTACTGGCTCTTAGTCCTAGTTTTCTCATCTGGCTCCAGGACCATTCCCTCTGTCTACTTCTTCCCAAATCCAGATAACTTCAGAGCTGCCAATTCATATCACTGGTATCCACCTAAGTCAAAAAACTCTCCTTTTTCATTCTATTTTACTATTTTTATCCTCCACACCTGAACTAACATGTACAGTCGTTCTGTCAGGCTGGCTGGGGACCAGCTTGGAGGCACCAGACACAAAGGTCCACTCATACCTTCTCCCCAAAAAGCAAAACAAATGAGAAGATGTCTGTGAAGTCTGGCATCACTTGTACTAGAAGGTGATCACTTTTTATTTAACCCCAAGGTGCCAGCACATCACTTGCCAAAATTATATTGCAGCTTCCAAACATGCTGAGGGTGCCTGCAGTCAGGAGGGACCCTGCCAGACAGATCCATCATATATATCAGGAGATTTCACCACTTGACTCCCTCCTTTCCCAAATTCTGATGGGATAAGTTTGTTTCAGGTTCATGTCCCTTATCTTTGGCTTGTTCCTGATGAAGCATTCCCAGTGACTCCAGTTGGGACTGCCAATATTTAATGTATAAATCAAGATTTTATGGAATCATAGAAT
>VZTY01014772.1:474-39847 GCA_013400935.1 Turnix velox
AGAAAACATGGTGTTGGAAAAAAAAAAAAAAAAAAAAAAAAAAGATATACTGATATGTCAGTATATAATGCAAAATCTTTACATGGGTATTCTCTTGTACATGCTTTGGCTCTAAATATATTTTATGATGATTACATGGTTACTGACAGTGCTACCATATGCTATGAGCAGCTAGAGAAATAGGATCAATCCAGAAATATCTGGGTATGTGTGGCCTTTTGAGGACACTGAAGCAGAAGTGGAATGCAAATGTAACTCTGGACTAGCTTAAGTATTTCTTTATTGATAAACACATTTTGTCACAGATTCTGGTAAAATTTTTAGGTGACCTCAAGTGTAAATATATAGCAGTGTGTTCTCTCCTGCAGTACAAGGAAGCTTTCAGTGCATAGTACTTCTCACAAAGCCATCACCTCACAGGAATGAAGATAATGAAGAAAATTAAAACTGAAGTTTTATTTTCAGGATTTAAGTAGCTCTGAAAACTGCAGCAGCTTTTTGATAATTGAGGAAAATGTGTTTTCTCTGGGCTTTAGGCAAATAAAGTGATTTAAAGTTTTGTTTAGAGTCCAAGAAACAGATGTATAAGTCAGTTAACAAAATAAGAGTGGCATTTCTATAAAGGCAGAACTTAGCCTAGCTATCTCAAAACCTCTCAGCAGAGAGTTCGCTTGGAATGAACTAGTAAGGAGAACCTAGGGAAACTAACCTCATTAGTCTAAACCTCATTGCCTTTGGATCATGCAAAATGCAACATTTTCAGACAGCATGTCTCCACTATGGCCTGGGTTCTGCAATAAAACAGAAAATATCTTAGGAGCCAAGAGCATATCTAGGGATATGCAATTCCAAAGCAGCAAAAAAAAAGGAGTTTCAGCAACAGAGAAAACATCTTTCTTAGGGAATTGAATGCTCACAATCAGATCAATCCCATTGACATGTGAAGCTGAAGATTTCAATTGCACAATAGTGTTCTGAGACCTGACAGTGGCATAATCAATCTCTGATCCAGAGCTGCTTTTGTGGCACACCAAGGTATGGACCCTAAGGTCCTTGTTCATATGGTGGACACACAATTGACAATCATGATGGTAAAGAGCATCATTCCCTTTATTGAACTGCAGAGAGATTTTATAGCAGCTTGTTAGCAAGCAGTAATTTTCCATCCTAGTGCCTACAGACTAAAGATATCTGTTATCTACACAGATACCAGGTGTCCTTCTTGTTTCTGTTAGGTCTTGTTCCCAGTGCTATCCACTGCTCCCATGGCTTAATTTTAACAAATACTGTCGTATATTTCTCCCAAGGTCATCCTCACTTGCAGAGCCCAACAACTCTGCTCTCTGTATCCCCACAGAGACCAACTTAGAAAATCTGTGTTCTTACAAAAAGGCCTGCTTTATGTTCAACTGATATTACTCACTATGCAAAAATAAGGTATTACCAAACAGTAAATAATTTTTAAGATCACACACGGCAGTCTCCTTCTCTTATATAAATAAGTATTAAAAGGAGTATCATCTGATAGTACATAGCCTACCACATAGAGCATGCTTTAATGGTCACTTAATTATCAAAAGGGATGAAGCTTGGAAACAAACTTTTAGTAACTGCAAGGTATGCACAACAAACAGCATATATGCATATATATCCCTCACATATACCAGAAATATTTACTCACACTTGGATAACTGTTTCTTTCTGTAGATAAAAGAAGCCACAAGCTATAAACTACATTCACTTAGTATGATGAAATAAAGATCTGGAATGAAAAGAATCAGAAAGAAACTTCTCATTACTTGGTTACGTAAGACAAGAACAAATATATTTCAAAACATGCCATGTTAAATGTTAGGATTAAAACTTGCCTGTTTGGAAAGAATCAGACAAATTTACATAAAGTAATAATACATCTGCATGAAATTTTGAGATATGGCATCAGCCTGTGAAGCCCTCTATATTCATGTTGTAGCAACTGACTTTTCCTGTAGACAGAAAACAGGCATAACAGCTCAGTTTTCATTATTACAACAGTACAACAGAAAATTGTTTTGGTAGTGGTAGGCAAGGTTGATGTCATCACCATTAGCAATGACACACAGATTCCAGGTTCTTTTGTGGCATATGGTGATTAGCTGAACTTAGTGGAAGGCAAGACAGAAATAACTCATTCAGCAGAGGAGCGTTAAAACTGCTTTAGGCAATACCTTGTTGCAGTACTTTTGGTTCTATTTAGCAAAAATCCCTCCTTAACATCCACAGTTCAGCCAGCCTGACATCAAGTTTACCTAATGTGTTTACCTGATTCTTCATTCTACTATTTCCTTGGAGGTGAACTGTTACAGGTTCTCACCTCAGTTTTGATCCTATTGAGATAAAAGTAACCAAAGGCCAAAGCCTCCCTACATACAAAGGGCCTATATACAAAGAAAATATAAACAATGCCATCTGTGTTCAGCCTGTGTTGCTGATTATTTGTAGAGCTCACGGAAGATTTGTTGTATTCATACAAGTATGATAATTTCAACTAAGAATGTCACTGCTTTGCAGCTGAGTTACACCTATTTCAGAAGGAAAGCATTTGGATTGAAATTTAAAAATGACAAAGAATACAGTGAAACTGCCAACTTCACCAAAGTGATTTCATGCTCAAATATTGAAAATGCTACTAATTTAATAATTGATGAACACTCATAAAAATCCAGAATTCAGATTAAAAATATATGACTTAGTTTGCATTTGCATTATCCAGCTGCATTTGATCATAGAATACTTTTTCTCCTTTGTGGATAAAGATGTGCACACGCTCTTCGTTTGCCATTGTGTTGTTATTACAGTACCTGTTACAGACTCAGTCTGTAGTCCTAATGTCGGGGAGCATTCATAGAATAAGTCATAATTAAATAAATTTTTTATTGTAATGTAGTCTTTTCTCAATCCCTTGTATCAGTGTGTCTGATGCAATCTCTGAGGCTTGATCCATAGCAGTTTCATTGTTTTTTCAAGCTTTTTTTCAAATTTGTGCACTTCAGCCCTTTCATGCCTCCTGCATCTGCAATAAGCCTGTGGTTCACTAAATATTTTACCTATTTTGAAAAATGAAAATATCTAACCTAACATTTCACTTCTGCATTCTAATTATCTCTGCACATTCACACAGCAAATTCTTAGGATATGATTTCCAAGCTCAGTGAATTTAGTACATAATTTCCATGATTCATACAGTAACAGAACCAGTACCTTCCAGAGCCAGGCAGGCACAACTTACTGGAACATTTGTCTATGGTAGATTTTATCTTCTAGACTACACCTGCTCCAGTTATTCAAAGGAAACATACTTGTGTGCTTACTAACACAGAAAAATGGTGCTTTCACACAAAATAGAGAAAGGTATTTTTGCTTAATTAAAACAAATCACTTTTATGGGGAATGGCAGAATGGAAAAATATCAGGATCACATTGGTGAAAATTAAAATAAGTTACTGGTTCTTGGAAAAAAGCTGCTAAAAGGAAAACATGTTCAGTTTTGCCTGTCAACTACTACTTTTGTTTTTACCAACAGCATTCATGCATTTCTGTCAACTAAAAAAATTAAGAGTTAGAAGTAGATAGATTAGAGTGAAAGGAGAACTGTTGTGTAATATTTAAAAAGTATTTGTTGAGAACTTCAAAATTCTTGGAATAAGAAACTATGGAATGTAAAGCACATTTATTTCAATAAGATACTTTCATTACTGTATGAAAGTTTTTCTTTTGCCCTCATCCTTAGTGATTTAATTTTATAATGAAATGCTTATATAAAAGTGAAAAAAAAAGTGAGAAAACATTCCAACCTGGTCCTGAGCCATTCAAGCTACAAAACTGTCAACTATTGTTATTCTAGTGATTTGAAATCAACTCGTCATGCTTCACAGGTGACAAAAAAAATTGCTTAATTTGCAAAATGTGCATGCATAGGTTATGAGTTTAAATTTCAGAAGGATGATCAAAATAATGTGGAAAAGCTCAGTTCATGCATTAATTCTTTTAATGTAGTTATTCATGAGTAGCATTAAGTTACAGTATAAATCTCACTTTGTAGTGAATATTTATTTAGCCAGTTAAGTTAGACAAAAAGCCTTCCAGTATCTGTTTTAGAAAGCAGCTCACTGCATCCTGGTATCATGGGAAATGAAAGTAATATGTTTAGTGAGATGAGTATCCTTAGTACTGACCGATCTTGAAACAATACTTTTAAAGTAAGTTTTGTATGCAATAGGATCCATATGAACGTCAAGTCCCAAACTGGGAGAAGTTTGGAATTGTCATGCTTTGGGGTAATCAGCTGTCTCTCTGTACAGAATGGAAGACTGCTGTTAAACTTGCTGAGCATTTTCATTTCTTCCTGTGAATTATCTTGAGTCATCTGAGGACAGAAGTACATGTAAGAACACCCTTAGACAGAAGTAGTAAAACCCCGCTTGTTATACTCAAAACTTGCATCTGATTTCAATAGCTATTTAATATAGTGTCTCAGGTCTTTAAATTGTTTTTATTGTCAGGAGTTCAGCGCCAAGTCAGGTACCACCTAAAATAAGGAGAGTAGCTGCCTATCAGAAACATAACCATATCTGGGCTAGTTCTACTGCATGAGAGATGACAAATGACAGAGCAAAGTGTATTCCAAGCTACAGAGTAAAAAGAGGCCCCTTCCTCAGCTGGCAGAAGTAAATTGTGATGAGATTGATTTGTACCAGCTGTGGGTCTGGCCCACAGTTTGCAGAGAGAGGGATCAAAGACAACAGCCTACAAGGAGCTCAATCTTACTAAAGTCATGACTTAGGAGTTATGTGGGAGCTAAAAGGTATGTGTAACAGGATTGTTCTATAGAACATGGGAATATCTTACCTATGTTAGGAAAATACTGTGTGTTGCTGTTCAGCTTGGTGGCTTTCACTGCTTTCCAACCTGAGCTTGAGCAGGTTTTTTAGTAAGTCCTGTAGGCCCAACGGTGATGTTTTGCTTGTGACTGCTTGCAATCCAGCCTGAAGAGGTTACTGCAGAACTATCCTGAGAAACAGATGATGAGTGGCAAATATGATGTGTGTCCCCCAGCAGGGAGAGAAAAATACTGAGATGGAAACATGTTGCCCAAGGACTTTCTCTGAGGAAATTATAAGTTGGTGGGCTTTGGTCTTGAGTTGATAACTAATTGACACAGGGAGACAAAGCTAAATCAACTTTTTAGAAGTTTATTCTTACTCTCTTATGCTCTTTCTCTGTGTTTGAATTTCTGTACTTAAGATTACCTCATGGATTGGTTTTGGTCTTGTTTTCTTTTTACGATAGCCTTCCTCTGGTTACAGTGTCCTAGGTATGGTGAGGCTGACAGTTTAATACAGTCATGTGTATACATGGTGTGTCACTAGTTCTGGTCTAGGTAATCTATAGTCAAAGATTTTCCTGTTAGCTTACCTCAAGCATCTGAGTGGGTAAATTAATCTCTCTTCCAAAGCTTTCCTCACTGGACTTCAGAGCTGTGAGTTTTGAGTCATGTATATCTTACTGCTGAGAAGCAGAGGAACCCCTTTGATTACAAGGATTTGAAGGATACTTGAGGTTTTATCTTTCTGAAAGATAAAATTATGGGCCTTTCAGCTGAGTTAGTTGCTTATGGTTCAATGAAGAGCAGTCAAAGTTTTATCTTGGGTAAATCATAATTGCATTTAACTTAAGAACTGCCTAACACAATATGTTCCTGCTTATTTTTAAACATGTATTAATGCAATTAATAATTGTGCTAAAAGTTATTAAAAGCTAATGTATGGTGTATTAAGCTTCTGGCAGGAAGTTTGGACTAGATGATCTCTTGAGGTACCTTCCGATCCCTGATACTCTGGGTGCTGTGAATATTCTGAAACAACGGGAACAGCTATACTTAACTGTGCATTCTTGAAAAAAAGCTCAAGGGAACTTCACAAAACTAGAGTTTATTGAGGTGTTCCAGCTAAACAAGACATGTTGATAAGTGATTGGCTTGGGCATGAAGTATCTGTGTAAAGATGACTGCAGATTTCTTCAGTAATTCTCTCTCTAACAGTGATTTGTAATTTTGTTTGTTGGGTTGGTTGATTTTGCTTTTTTGAGATATCTACTGTTTAAAAAAACACCCTTCTAAATCGTCAACAGTCCTGTGAAGTACAGGATTTCTCCTTTCACCTTTGAGGGGTCTGTTTCACACTGGTTCAGTGACCCAATCTTCCTTAGAAACCACAACTCTTGCTTATGAGGTTACTGAGTCCATTTCAGTCTAAAGATTGGAGTTACTGCTCTTCTGTCATGTGTATGGCACAGTTACCTCTTGGTTTTCCTTACTGGCTTTCTTATTTGGTTGTAGTAGTCTTTTTGCAGCAAGTGCATATAGCTATGACTTGGAACACTGAAGTTCAAAACTACCATTCCAAAGTAACAGTTATTTCCAGCTTGCTGAGTAAATAACAGTATGCCCACAGGGCACAGTGCTCTCGAATTGACATATCTGTATAGATGCCAGAATCTTATTCCTGTCTACAGGTATACCTCTAATGGGTTTAATTTATCAGCATTCTCTGTTAAGTCTCTACTGAAAGCATTTGGTTGTCTTTCTCGATGGGATTGGTTGGCTCGCCTACAGAGGCATTGATTCCTTGGTTTAAAATAAATTTTTTTTTTAAAAAATGGACTTACCGTTCGTGATACTAGCAAATATTGCTAGCCTACCTACCAGTTTGCTCCAAGAAAAAGGGGTAGTGAAAGCTGTTAAAATGTTCTGCATCACGGTGGTAAATTTTAGGTCACCTTTTAATGCACCTCTGTATTTAGATGCCATTAGTACTGTAGTTAACTCACTTGGTGAGTTTCATTTGTGGGGGGAGGGACTGTCCCTCCATGGATGACAACTGTCGGCAGCATTTTCCTTGTTTTACATTTGAAAGCATACCTAACCTATTGAAAACAGTCTATGCAAATAATGTGGTTAAATCGGAGGCGGATCTCTTAGGTCTGGTAAAGGAAGCTGTAAATCAAACATCAAGGCCCAGATCTCTGCTGTAACATGAGCATTACCAAGCTTTTGTGTTAGTTTTGTGAAATCTTAAACTAAAGAGACCATATCTTTCTGAAGCAGATAGTATCAATGAGCTTAATCAAAGGGGAAACTGAGAACTGTGAAGATGTGGGTATTGTAGAGGCAGATAGAGACAGAAAGAATTGGAGAACATACCTGAGACTTGGCTTGAGGAAAATGCAGCAATGAAAATTGGTAGGTGATTGAGGCTTTTAGTGCACTTAAAGAGAAATGGCCTAGCCTGAGGTGCTACCTATGCAAAGGCTAGGGCAAAAGTGTAGGAAACAGTACACGATATCCTTGGAAAGGCTTTAAGAAATGCAGTGCAGTTCAGCTATGCTGAAACCGGGTTTAATGGTCACTTAACTGAATCCTGTTTATAGGTAAAGTTCTTACCTGTAGTTGCTGCAGAAGCAATTAGGAGAAGCTAGGCGGCACTCTAGTCAACATGATCTATTGCTGCAGCCTTCTTTCACAGGAGCTGATTTTGTTTTCTTTAGTACTGAATGATACGTGAATTGTTTAGGTGGTAAAGACCTAAAGGTGAACTTTGACGGGCAATATCCCTGGGCATTAGCATTTTCTTCGTGCTGCCTTTCTGGCTGATATGAAGAGTGGAAATCAAGGATTAGGGTAGGAATGTGTGTGCACAGGATGGTGCTTCATCTGGTGCTTTCTGTCATTCTGGGTAAGATTAATACAAACATGACATGGGTGTATGGCACACAGTCAAGGGGCTACTGCTTTCCGGGAACTCCTGTGAGGAGCCTGAGCAAGGAGCTGAATGTAGGCTGTAGTGTCCCGTGAGCACGAGGGGTGCATTCTTACAGCTGTAGGAGGAGCTATTTTCAGTGAAATTGGATTAAGCAATACATGTAGTCGTCTTTGAATTGTTAAGTGTTAGCTGTGATAAAGGCAAATTAATTGCTTCCTTATGACTGGATTATTACAGCATGACTTTAATAGTGAGTTGAAAACAGCTTCAGCCTGGCTATAGGTCTTCTTTCTCAACACATTACCATTTTCTTCAATTCACTATTTCTACTATGATTAAACTTGACTTTAAGTGAAACTGCATTGCTACCAAACTGTGGTTACTACACTCCTTGCTCCTTGGTGTTATTGCAGAGAGTCAGCTGCTGGAACATGAGCTCACCACACTGCAAATTTTTTGGGTTTTCTTTTGTCTTTTTCAGATGGCTAAGTAATTGCTGGTTCTCTTAGGTACAGAGTCTTTTGAATGATTGTCTTGTTACTTGCCTGACAGATGCAAAACCTGCTATAAATTAAGTTGTCTACTTTTTTTACCAGGCAAGTGGTTCTGCACTATTCAATAGTTGAGCCACTGGGGAAATAGGAAGAGGAATAATGTGGAACAGGAACTAAAACCCAGTCCTGGGAGTCTTCAGGGATTAGGTTGGGTTTGGTTCACTTTGGTTTGCTCCTGATGACTTTGTGTGAAAGCTGCTACAGCTCAAGTAGTAAAGTCATCTCAGATTTCTCTCCATTGCTGCTTACTAGATGGGAAGCCAAAGATTCAACATGAACTTGCCTTTTTGCAGATTCCAGCACAAACCTTTGCTGGGACACGGCCGATTATAGTGGGGAGTTGTCTGCTAAGCTTGGGGAAAGGGAGTCAATATAGTGTTTTATTTATGTATGGGTACTTCTGGCAGGTGTTTTCTAGTATGCATGAAGTTATCTATTTGTTTTTTATAAGATCACAGTAGTTCTTAACAAGAGCAGAAGCTGGATGCATGTGAACTGACAGCCTTCAACTTTTGTATATCTTCAATTTGCAGTATTAAAACTACTGACTAAACATGGTGAAGATTCCTTTTACGCGAGTGTTGTTAATATTAAAAATGTAATCATGCATATGGTGCCTGTTTGCTTACAAATCATTTGCATTAAACTTTGAGAAACTATTTCTGTACATTTACTGTTGCCTTAACTATGCTTTTTTCCTAGCGTATCATTATCCCTTCCACAACAGAACCTTCTGGAAAGGAGCAAAAGCTTCAAGGGGCAAAGAGGGGAGAGCTTTTGTCTTTTCAAATTTCACACAGATTGCTCAGGGTAGCAAAACAATGAATGTTTCATTATTACCACAATAGATTAAAACATCTGCAGTAAATAATGCTGATGGCTATTTGTGATGGCACAAAGTATTGTTTTTGTTCTCTTTTGTAAAATTACGGCTCATTAAATGTCATAAAGCAAAGATACCATAAATAAAACAACTAGTAGTGTTTCATTTCCCAGAAATGTGAAAGCCTGCTGGTTGGGAACTTTGAAAAGTTTGTTTTCACAGCTGGATCAGTCAAGTATTGAGAATATGTTGGATGTGTCAATTTTGCAGCCAGAGGAATTATGAGGATTCAAACAATGTTGTTTATTCTCTTCACAGAGCTAATATTGCTCTTCCTTCTGATCATGAAGTACTTTTTCTTTAGGCCACGAGGCACTTGTATTGATCAGCATGTGTGTATATATAGGTTTAAGTACAGGAGGAATTACAAGAAGGATGTTATTTCCAAAAGAGCAATTGGAAAACAACCTTATTTCCACCATGCTACTAACCATGGGGCTTTGGCCTGGGTATCCCCACATTGAACCAAATAACTTGTATTTTAGTGGTGTTTCAAATAAAGGCCTAATCTTGGCTGCAAGTTGTTTATAATGATCCAATTGATCTTTCATCAGAAATCACCTCATCTCACCTGAGATTAAAGAAGTTTTATGTGCTCTCAGTTTCCAAGCTCTGAGAATAGACTTGCAGTGGCTCACTTACCTAACAGATGTGCAACAGTATAACTTCAGATTTGTTTCCAATTTATTTGTCATAGACAGGCTTCTACAGGGGGAGGAGGGAGTTCATTTGAAAAGTAAAATAATTAGAAACACCTTGTTGTCTCAAGTTCAGAATGATAGTTCAAATTTCCAGCCCCACATTTTCTCCTGCCCAGCTTAGTATTTGTGGCTGATGCAATCATGTGATAGTTATGGGATTTTTTCACTGTCCAGAACATGAGCTGTGTTCATGCTGGAGCTGTGACTGCACACATGCTGTGTCTTGTTGTGGGACACTTGAGTCCACAGCTGTAGACTGCACAATAGGAAATCCTCCTCTGGATTTAACATTTCTCAACATAAAGGCTAAATTTGTATTTTGGCTGTAGCTGTATGTATTTCAAAACAACCAAGAGGAGTACAGTACTCTTTGTTCTTGAAGCAATTTAGAACTAAATTAAAAAAACCTTTCTGGCACTTTGAACACAAGTGCTCAGTTGTCTGCACAGTGTAATCCTCCAATTCGAGGTCCAGCAGACATCAGGTGTCAGGGTTTTTTGAGACTGGGGTTTTTTGCATTGGTTTTTTTTTGGTGTGGGATGCTTTTATTTCCTGAATGCCTGAAGGAATATGCTTCTGCAGCCTCAAGCAGATGAACAGTTTTCTGCTAAAGCAGAGTGTGGAGGCTGGAAACTATCAGGAATGCAAACAAGTTCTGAAAAATATCAGATCTGCACAGGAGGAGGAAAAATACCGAAGAAAAAACCTGAGCACATGTGATATACCTCTGGCTTAGTAAACCTGTAGAGTACGTGTCACCATGAACAGATTACTGATAATTCAGAAGCTGATAATATCAGCTCTGTGTTTTAATACAGATGCTTTCTTTCTTGGGCGCCTTTCTGAAAGATACCTAGCTCTTAGTTCTGATTTGCCATCTACTGGTCAATCTTCATAATAATTAATCCTCTTTTTAGAAACCATGCTCATGCAGAAAGATCTTTTCCAGATTACTTTGGAGTTAAATTCCTTTTACTGCAATGATGCCAAGGAAGTACTGGAAAGTTACAAGTACTATGGGGCTTTTGACAAATAAGAAGTCCAAAGTGCATTTAAAGGGTGAGGAAGCCTATTTAACAGGTGCAGACTGTCTGCATTTATTCTGTTAATGATGGTGAAAATACATGGAGTCCCTCAAGGATCAATGCAAGACTGGTACTGTTCAATATATTCATCGATGACTTAGATGAGGAACTAGAGTGTACTGCCAGCATGTTTGCTTGTGACAAGAAACTGGGAAGAGTGGCTGACATGCCAGAAGGCTGTGCTGCCATCCACCAAGAGACCTCTACGGGCTGGAGAGCTGGAGAAATTTAGTGAAATATAACAAGGGCAAGTGTAGAGTCTTACATGGTCAACAATCCCATGCATCTGTACAAGCTGGGGACTGAGCTGTTAGAGAACAGTGCAGGGGAAAGGGACCTGGGGGTCTTGGTTGACAGCGGAATGACCATGAGCCGGCAATGTGTCNTGACTTAGATGAGGAACTAGAGTGTACTGCCAGCATGTTTGCTGGTGACAAGAAACTGGGAAGAGTGGCTGACATGCCAGAAGGCTGTGCTGCCATCCACCAAGAGACCTGTACGGGCTGGAGAGCTGGATGGGGAGAAATTTAGTGAAATATAACAAGGGCAAGTGTAGAGTCTTACATGGTCAACAATCCCATGCATCTGTACAAGCTGGGGACTGAGCTGTTAGAGAACAGTGCAGGGGAAAGGGACCTGGGGGTCTTGGTTGACAACGGAATGACCATGAGCCAGCAATGTGTCCTTGTGGCCAAGAAGCAAATGGCATCCTGTGGTGTATTAGAAGTGGTGCAATCAGTAGGTCCAGAGAGGTTCTTCNGTCCTTGTGGCCAAGAAGCAAATGGCATCCTGTGGCCTGGTGCCCTGGTGAGACCATATCTGGAATATTGTGTCTAGTTCTGGGGCCCTCAGTAGAAGAAGGACAGGGAACTTCTTGAGTGAGTCCACTGAAGAGCCATGAAGATGGTTAAGGGATTGTGACCTGGTCTAGGTGTTCCTGCTCTGGCAGGGAGATTAGACTGTATGAACTCTTGAGGTCCCTGGTATTCTGTGATTCTGTGAATATCTTGCAGTTTCATTTCAAGATGTGCTGCATAATATTCACCTCTTTTCCCCTCCTTTATAGCACTGCTCAGATTTTTGTCAGTGTGCAAAAACTCATATTGTGCTTTCTTCAAGATGAGATGAAGTTCTAGCCTTGCTGCCGTCCAAAGCAGAGCTGAGTTAGCATGGAGGGAGTTCTGAGAGAGAAGGGATGCAATTTCTACTTAGAGACAGCATTGAGCAATCCAGGCACAAGCTTCTTGTATGATTTGTGCAAGGAGCCTACGTGCTGAGTAACATATAGAGCTTCTGTGCAGGACATCATATAGAAAGTCCTTAAACATTTTAACAGCTAGAGAAGGAGCCGATAAGTTGCAGAAAGTGAAGCAGTAAGTGATAAGCAGGTATGATTAAGTAAAGAAGGATACATAATCACAAGTAAGCAAGGGCAAAGCTTACCATTAGCAAAAGCTTAAAAGACTAGTGTATTATAGACTAGTGTGTGTGAACAGCAACATTTGGCAAATTTGTATATTAGTTGAAACTATGTAACTGTAGGAAATAGTATATAACCACCTTGAACAATCAATGAAGTTAGCTATTGCTCATCACATTGATGTCTGCATAGTCTGTACCCCAATACCTCACAACAAGTTAGTATCAGTGAAATTAACCAAAGTAGGATTTTGGTTTGACTTAAATTAGTATGGAATACCCTTTTTATGCAACATTTTTGCAAATGCATGCTTGGATTAAGAGATTAATAAAGATTTCAGAAAGGAAAGTTTGTAATATACTTTGATCTGAGTGACCTGATTAGATATTTCACCTTTAAATTGTGGAGAAGAAAGACTAGGAGAACAGAAGAGGGTCTATCTACTCAGGACTGTAGAGTAGTATTTCAGAAAAGTGCAGTCTGTTATATGGAAAGGAAATGTACATGCGGAGATCACAAAGAAAGATGTCATTTGGTCTGTTTATTTATTTTCTATTTTTTTTATATATGCTGAGTATTTTTCTCCATCCTTACTCTTTTCTAGTAAGTAACTTGACATTGTTCAGACTTGGGCGTAGATTGTGGCTGGACTGAGTACAAGCTCTAGTTAAGCTTTTACTGTCTCTGTGCTTATTTACAATATACAAAAAAATCTACCTGCTGAACATATCAGCTGCTCTCAATGAATGTGTGCATGTCGGTGCTGTGAAACACAGCTTTAGGCAGCAGTGGTGGACAGAGACCTGCAAGCAGCATTGTCTCAATGCTTATCTGAGAAGGGGCCTCTTGCTGTTTCTAGGTCTCCAGCTATTTGTTCAGAACTAGCAAAGATATTTCTGTTCCCAGATCAATAAGATAAAGTGCAGTGAAGACGTGTGCTGTATGAAACTTGACAAGACTGTGTGGTGTAAATTCCTGTGGTTTCAAACTGTTATGACCAAAAAGAACATCTTGGTCACTTCAGCAATATCAGAGGTGTTTCAGGAATTATTGAATTCACAGATAGGAACTGTTCATACCTAAGTGATGATCACTGGTGATCAACTCTGTATTGCATGAACCTATTCAGTGATTTTTTTTTTTATTTTTTTTTTTTAAAGCTGGAGATTCCTTTGCATTTTCCTCTGGAAAAGCTCTGAAATGTATAAGGAAACCATCTCCAAGCAATTTATCCATAATAAAGGGCTTGTCAATGCAGTGCGGAACACATGGAGAATTTGTGTGTGTCTGTGCTGGTGTGATACATAATCCCAATGGACTGTAACTTCATTTACACTCTGAAATGTGTGAGACAGCCTGCCCAAATCCAGGAGATCCTGGCACTGAGCCCTCTCTCTGTACCTTGTCTCAACTATTCCAGAGTTGTTTCATTTTTTTGGTGTAGTGACAGCTAGGAAGCTCTAAAGGAACACTTGTTCCTACTGAGCAATCTAAATGACATCTGCGAGCATGACATGCAGACACAGCAGTTCCTGTTTGCTGCAGAATCTGAGTGCTCAAGAGCAATTGCAGCTTAGGTTGACTGAGGACATCCAAAATAGTTTTACATCTTAAGGTTGTTTTTATTCATGAGGCATCCCTGGAAAACATTGTGTGAGTGACACATGGAAGAAATCTACTAAGAAACTGCATGGGATGCAAGAATGTGTGTGTACATGCATGTTTTTATGTATATGTATACTCACATACATATTTACAATACAGCATAGCAAAGACAGAATGCCTTCAGACAGAGGGCTGAGAAGCTGGTATTACCCACTTATACATGGGCATTCCTGAGGCTCCAGCTTACATTCTCATAATCCTAGTATGCCTTTAGAGCTGAAGCTAACAATGGTTTATTGGGTGGGGAAGAGTTAATTCTCTAACGATGATCCTGTGCCTGGAACAACGTGCGTATCAGCTGTATACGATGTGTAAAGGAAAGTATTGATGCTGATACTTGTAATTATTATCTACTCACAAAGCACTTTGAAATGCCAGGAATAACGAATTTTCTCGGTGACCTACAGGTGGCAGAGCAATATAACAGATGAGCAACAAGCTTGAAGCCTATTTCCTTGAATATTGGAAACATAGTATACCCTGTTTATGAAGGATTTCACAGAAAAATGTATTCTCTGAGTCACTGTAAAATTTAAAACTTTTGCAGTTGCTTGCTTTACTTCAAAGTATGTTTTAGAACTTTTGATTTGTGCTCTAAATTTTGTTCAAAACTAAATCCAGTTCATACCTGGAAATGTTTTAAAAATTGTTTGGCTTATCAAAAGATGCTGATAACTACGTCCCAGTTTTCAAAGATGGGCATTTAGAGTAGCACCCATAGCTTTACTTGCATGTAGTTCATGCTTTCATATTCCTCCACTCTTTTTAATAACAATGCTGATCTTCTTTCCACTGACATCCTACTTAAGTTTTGTGCAAATCTGGATTGTGGGTTTTTTTTTCCAGTAGGAGACAACAGTACATGAAACTTACATTTGACTCTTTCAATCATTTAATAAAAAGCAAGGATTCTTTAAGAAGCATTTGGTCGGGAAGGAAGGAGGGATTGTAGATACAATAAAGCTTTTGTTTTGTCTTCCTCTTGGGTACTGAAATAGAGTGAATGATTTGATATTTTTCTGCATCTTTACCTCATAAAAGCTGTAATTCCATAAGTAACATAAAGTGAGCCTTTTGCTTCACTTGGACAAAAAAGAAATTTTTTGGGGAGAGAGAGGTGGAAATTAAGAAAATGTGGGCTTTTCTAACCTTGGTCAGTGAATGTCTAAGGAAAAGGCTTCTAGAACTCCACATTTTCAAATATTTTGTATTTATTATATAATATGATTTCAATAAGACTTGGAAGTGAAAAGCTGTTGCTTTAAAATAGCTAGAAAGAAAAACTCACTGTACTACTTCAGTGTTTAAGTCTTTTTGGGTTTTATGTCTGCAGATTGAAATAGGCATATTTAAAATATTGCAAAGGATGGAAGTGATTACAACCTGCCGCATAAGGCACGACTCAGGAAATTGAAGAACAGGGGCTTAAAAGTAGTCCCCAAACAATGGACTTAAAACTCCCAAAATGCTTCGACAACTTTTTTTTTTAAAGTAGAAAGTACTCTATTTCAGCCAAGAGACTGGAAAATATTTTGCTGTATTCTTGAGCTGTTTCCTATTATGGAAATCAAACAAACTGTCATGCTAAATTATCCTTCAGGCAAGGAGAAGGAATGCTGGTTTAAGCTGCACGCAGGTCTGTGGTCTGGGATCTGCCGTACTGTCATAGTGAAGCCTGCCTTAAGTCTCTACTAATCCAGAAAGTGTTGTGTGGCTGTTAAAAAGCTAGTGAAGCAAAAACTCCTAAACTTAATTCTTTTGGGCAATATATACATTGAATATGGAAAGTTCCAGGAGGGTTGTACATGGTCTCTCTGAGCTGCTTTTGTGTTGAGAAACCGTGACAGAGGGGAGTGGTGATCTGCTCTGGCTGGTCTGTGTTATCTGTCATGCATATGTTGGTGGAGGAACAGAATTAATTTTTCCAGTATATTAGCTTCAAATATGACAGGAAAGTGGCTAGTTGCGTAATGTCTGCTATGAAGGTGAAATGTGAAAAAGGTTGCAAAGGTGGCCCTCGCACTTTGCCTTATGCTATCTCTGTCACAGGGTAGATGCTCTTCAAGGATAATTGTGCTGAAGATCTCCCTGTACCAGAGGTCCAAATAAAAATGCTTGGGGATGGAAACAGTGGAAAGAAAGTTGCACCTTGATATTAGGGATGGAGCATCAGCCTGGCACAGGCCTTGCTGGCAGTTTGGCTACTTTTTTACTTTTTTTTTTCTTAAAGTGGGAATTATGTGCACTCAGAGCAAAAAGGGGTTGATAATGTTGCTTTGAAAATGGATTCTGTCATGATACTGAGCTGTGCTGTCTCCTGAGCTTGCTCAAACACCAAGAAGCAAATGAGACTAATTAAATGCAAAAACAGATCAAGTAAGTTCTGCAAGTCTTCGTTGGCTCAAAGGATGGGACTCCAAAATCAATTCTAAGATGATGAACTGGCATCATACAAAATGAACAGCATACTGATAAATCCTGATGTAATGAGTATACAGCCTGTGACTTCCAACCTCAAAACCAGGAGTTCAGGTGACTAGAATGGCACTTGCGTTTTCTCACATTGTTTTTCTCACGCTTTTGTAAGTGACAGGGGCTCTGACTCACTTTCTTATTCAGACTTTAGAAACTCTTTGTTTCCTATATGCCAGCATATAGTATTCTTGTGTGTATAGTCTGAGCTACTTTGAAAGGTAACACTTATGATGTGTTTTCCTTATATTATGACCCAGCAGTTACAAAACAGGAGGTTACTGAAGATTATATGAGCAGCTGTTTGCTTTATGCCACTCTTACACATTCCCTGAGCCAAACTTTGGGGACCTCACAGAGAAAGGGATATTACAACAACTATCTTTCCTTTTTAAGGATCCAAACATTTATACAGAAAGAAAGAGAATTTAAACCAGGATCATTTCTGTTATTTCTCTCCAGATCATTCATTTACTTAGAGGGCAAGGAAAGTGCAAATCAGTTTCTTGCCTGTCTGGCTTTTTTCTTTTTCTTTTTTTGTAATAGGCAGTATAAGCTCTGAGCCTCCAGTTTATTATGTTCATATGAACAGCTGCATCTGCATGGAGCCATGCTGACTTCAAGGAGACACCACATAGGCACAGCAGTCTGCCCATCTGTAAACTGTAAATTGCAAGATGAGGAATTTAACTTGTTTAGTATTCTTGAAGGAGTAAGGCAGTGGAAAGTTTCTGTAGGGTGTCAGCAGGTGCTGTATACAATTCCTAGACAATTATGCCAATGCACAGGATTCTTGATGTGCAAGTACCTTCCTTATGTGTATGGTATTGAAGCTGATGACCACTTGAGATTGTTCTCCTTGTATTGACGTAAAAGCAAAGCAAGTCTTGCTGTACTAACTCTGGTTTATAATTGGTATTATACCACTAAAAGGCATATGAATGGTACACAAGTTCCAAATTTTGCTCTGTTTAAAGTGAATCATGTTGATTTTTGTTGTAATTTTCACAGTTATATTTTATTGTTCTCACAGCAGTTCAATTTTTGCTTGGATGTGAGTTTCTTGGTATAAGCTGTACTTTACAGCAATATAACGAGTAAAGGTACTGGGCTGTAAGGGGAAGGGAGCACTGCTGACATGCCTTGCAAGATAACACAAGAAAACTCATCTGTCTTCTATATCCTGGCTTTGCAACCATATGAGTGTGTTATCCATCTCATCTGAGAGTCACAAGTCTAGCTTGCTTGAATACCACCATCAAAGAAGTCTGTACCCAAGCTGCAGTTGCTTCTGGCCCTGGGCCAGGCCTCACACATGCAGAAGCTGTCATGTCTTCTCCTCTCAAGTATCAAATTAGCATGAAAATTTTGCTATATTCTTTCTTGCGTGCAGCTTACCCTCTTTCTACGTTCAGCTATGATCATTCTGTCTTCTTAGTTCTGCTTCGTAATTTCTTTCTAATGTAGATGTATAAAAGCAAAAATGAGCAATGTAATGTACGGCCAAGTTCCTTGCTGGAAACTCTCATGTAACTGAGTTTCACATAGTACTTCAGTTTTGTCTCAGATTTGTCTCTCATTTGGGTCATTATTTAATAAGGACTTTAAACTGTTCTCTCTTAATAACCAAAGGCTTCAAAGACAACTGTCTCAAGTTTCTGTGTTTTTGAGAAGACAGCAAAAAATTATCAGGAGGCAGGTAATGAAATGCACAGTCTCTTGTGTCTTTCAACTGAAATTTCAGTGGGAGAGTCTGTTTATCTGAAGATCGGAAGGAGATAAAAGTATTGGTATTGTATATTAAATAGACTCCTGGTATGCAGAGGCTTACTTCTTGCCATGAAGAAGTTAACTTCTGTGGGGAAGCCTGTGTTGCATTTTTTTAGTCAAACCACCCAAGACTGGCTAACATGCTTTCAAACACAGATCAAGATTTGTTAGAACACAATCTTGACCATGTAATTGCTTAAATAACATAAAACTCAAATGTTCAAGGCAAGCCAGGGTAAAAACACAAAGGCTTCAACCACGAACATCTCAAGGATACAACCCAGTAGATAGGTTTATGTTGAAGGAGCTGAGAACTCAAACATTTGACTCTCTGCAACTGTGCATTGATCCTTATGTCAATAAATAATCCTTCTTGGATAAGATAATAGGAGAACAGAAGATCACACATGGGAAAGATTACAGTGGCACAGGCAGTAAGCATTTCTTTCTTTAAGCAGGCTTTTTGGGAGACCTGTTTGATTTTCCTCCAGTTTTTCTCCAAAGCTGTTTTGGATAAGCTCAATTACAACCAACTTGGATGGCTGCAGCATTTTACCATGTGGTCTTGATTGTCTAAACCACTCCTGAGTACTCTGGATATCTTCGTTACTATTGACTTGTGTGCACTGGTGCGTTTGGTCAGGTTTTATTTTTTTATTGTTGATTTTGTTTCAGTCAGTTCACCGAAGGCTTTTTCAGGTCAGTGTAATCTAGGGGAATGTTATGACAAACTGTATTGCTATGTGTTTTCCAAGGTGCAACACTCAACTCCATTAAAACAAGAGGTGACACCTTGAAGGAGCATTCCTGCCGTATAACAACTATAGAAAGATATATTTCATGGACATCTGTAAAGCTGTAATGATGTACAGTAGTTTTCTAGTTTCTATTTATCTCGTGCTGTTTTTCTTTGCTAGTGCTTTTAATATCTTAGTAATTGAATTGTGCTTGAATTTTGTATGAAATTTTGAGATTATAACCTTTGCTGTAGTAGAATTTCTTCCTTATTTTTTTTACCATACTTTAAACATCAGTTAACCCTTCTTGAGTTCTTTAATTTCTTGGTGCAAACAATTTTCACGTAGTATTTGCTTGGACAATACATCTAGTATCCATTTCTGCTCTGTTCTAGCACAGACTAGCAACAGGTCTTTGGTTGTCTTCAAAAACGTAATTCAGTTGCCTAAGTGTGCATGTTTTTTGTCACTTCAAGTCCCCTTTGAACTATCCTTCCTACTTTTCAACTGCTTCTCTGAATTGTGGTTGATGTCCTATAAGTTTTATCTCTATGTGCCAGCTACACATAGAGGATACTCTAGGGCAAATGGAATAGCCAGCTGGAGAGTAGGATGAATTATCATAAACCACTCAAATGTCACTGGCCATCTGGATTTAGGCAACTGCAAGCAGGTCTTTGCATTATAGTCAAACATCATTACAAGATGTATAGTACTTTTTCTTTGATGTTATTCTTACCAGTGGTAACATGCTTATCGAATGGATGATACTAGTGTGATAGGCACAATATCAGATGTAATGTTTCCTTTGGTTAAAATCAGCACTTTGAGAAAGAGTAGAAACTGTGATTTGAAAAACTGTTGGCCTCCATACTCCAAAAGAAACCAAGACCTGCTTTATCAGCCTGTTACTGCTGAATGGGATTTCACCTTAAACCACAGAAGTCTTGCAGGACTTTGGTTAATAACATTTATACTCTAATTTCTGTACCAGATGGAGGTAGTCTATATAAGCATGTTAGAAAAGACAATACAATGCTATCTGTGCAGACATCATCCTTCACAGCAATAATTCCGACAGCAAAGAAAGCTAAACTGGGATTTGGGAACCTGCCTCAGAGACCAAATCACTCCATGGTGTCTGGTGATGTACAAATTGGAAACAAAGAAGTATTTGGAGGAATGGCTCTGATGGTCTTTTATGCAGTGCTAGCAATGGAGACTTTTGTATGGCAGAACAGTAAATCATGTGTGATTGTGTGTTGTGATGCTGCTTTTCCACTCAAATGCTGTGTAGATACTGAATTTATCATAGGATAGGCTTTAGTGCCTTTGAATTCCCTTTTCCTGGCACAAAAAAAGTGACTTGTAAGACTACTGTAGTATATATTGCATGCTGCTGCATATTATATGCAAACTTCAGTAATTCCTAACAGAGCCCTGAGGTTTCCCAGGTTCTCCTCATACATCATCATTGGCTTTAATGACCAACTGGAGGCTTGCTTTTGTTTCTAGAGTAAAATTAGGAGTTTGGTATGTTCTTTATGGCCTGCAGTGGTGCAGGTCCCGAAGCTCGCAACAGGAGGCTGTGTTGCTTGGTGGTTCAGGAGGTCATTCCACTTGAGGAAGTAAGTGCTCTTGCTTAATGGGCACTGAGGGCAGGATTCATCTTTTTCAAAGCTGCTGGAGGGAAACACTCTGGAAGATAATTAGGGTTGTTTCTCTCCTCGACTATGGAGGGAACTCGGGAGCAACATCTTTGTGAGCTTTTGCAAGGTACTCTGATTCATGTTTACAAAACGAAACCCCATCTTTTCAGCTTGAAAGTCAAGAGAATTAGAGTTTTTCTTCACATGTTTGATCTCAACACACATATGGTGAGTGAAACACAACTTTTCCTGTACCTTATCAAGACTTTCTTTTTTTCCTTAAACTTATTGTTTCCTGCTCATACAATTGAGAGGTTTTTGATATAACCCTCTGGATTTAATGATATTTACTGAACAACTCCATGCCTAATACCTTGCTTTCTGCTTTATAGATGATGTTTGTGCATTATGAGAGTTCACTTTTTTGTTCTCTCAGGAAAAAAAAAGGGACTCAACAGCAGAAAGAAATTAATTCTACAGTGTGTTTTGTCAACGATTGCTTACTACAGGTGAGGGAAGATACTTAAAACTAAGACTTGTGCTTTCTATTAGAAATAGTTTCATAGTATTTTAAGGAACTTGGTGGCGCTTATTAATTTTAACCAAAACAGCTGGTTCTTGCATTTGTCTATGACATGCAGAATCAGTTGCTCTTTGGTGTAATCAATTGCACTTGCAGGAGGAAGTTTCTTAATTTGAAGTTATTTGCAAGAAATGTTCGTGTAAGGGCTGCTTCTGTGAGGCTGTGCACAAAGGGATTTTTTTGTATTACTTGTTTAAGTTTGTTGCATGTTATGTTTCTTCACTTGTTAATTTCTCTTAATAGAAATCCCTTAAAGGAATTAAGAAGAAAGTTAAAGCAAGTGCTGGACCATGCTTACCAAACCCAAGTTTTCAAGAACAAAAAAACTAGACTTAAAGCCAAACTTCTAGTATTCCTCTCTGAAAATTATATCAGGTCATTAAAATGTCTTGCTTTGCAGGGAAGGATCAGGAAAACTTAGCTACAGGCTGATGCCAAATGACATTAAATGCATCTGCAGAAAGTGGGTTGTAACTTGTACAGGTAGCTCAGAGCTCAGCTCCTGGCTTGATGTGAAGATGTTATAGATTAGGCATTATCAAAAAAAATCTTCCATGTAGTAGTTGATCAGAAGACAAATCTATTGTCATGTATGGAAATGTTCCCAAGGAGAATACTTTTTGGGGCTATGACTGAGGCCAAAGTTTGGAAGAAACCCTTGGAGTAATCCAAGAATGAAACCGGTAAGATAGCAAATAGTGGACTGCTTTAGATTTTGACCATGTTCACTGGTTAAAGTGTTAGTTGGCCACAGTTGTTGTTACTCAGGAACAAAGATTTGTGATGATGCAACTCTGCCTCTGTGAATTACAGCAATTAGCTGTTACACCAGAGGGCACAATGGCCTTTCTGCTTCCCCCCAGGAGCAGAGGAACCTCTACATTCAGAAGCTCTGTACAGATGGACTTCTACATGTTCTGTAGATCACAGTACATATTTACCTGTGCAGTTTCAAATGTATACATAAGTAGCAAAAATAACAGTGATCACAGTAAGCCCCTGTGCGTTGCCTTTCTTGTGCTTCTTCTTCACCATCTCTCATATTCTCTCAGAATTTTGTAAAGACCAGTAACAAAAAAGGCCTATAGCCCAAATATTCTTTTTGTTTCCTAAATATAGGTATGCTCCATCCTTATCTCTGCTGGCTGTGGTCTTCTGTTTGTGATAAAGGACATTTTAAGCTTAAGAAAATTAGATAGTTTGTAAAATAGTAAGATAGTTTTGGTTTCATTTTTGTGTATAGGAAATTGGAACATAAGAAAACATAAAATAACTTTGTGGGAAAGTTATTCAGGGATAATAGCTGTATTGAAACCTGATTAATATGTACATATGTCTGTGCATGTGTGCTAAAGGTAAAATACAAAAAAATTCTTGTAAGTCAGCCTCAATATGAGGTCAGGATATTAGGAAAAGGAAAATTTTGAGATTTGGATGTTGTAAATTTTTTGTTATTGTTTTGGAAATATTTCAGTAGATAGAGATGGAATCTCATTAATTCAGTAATGGAAAAAGAGTGGTGAATAGAATACAATTTTTCTTCTTAAGTAATTTTTCTGTTGGGAAGTAACCTCTGTGAATAAAAATCACTGTTGATCATAGAGAAATTTTGTGTGTACAGGCTGAGGATGTCTGTTTCTGGTTAAAGTATAGGCATCTAAGCTCTTCTGAGTTTATTAGTGATTGAGGGTTGGTTGTTTCTTGAAGACATATTCACTTGTATGGGATATTGTCAATCTTATAGAACTTATTGGTCAAATGTTTGTCCCAATGCTAGTATGGAAAGTTTAGATTGGAAGAAATGGTACCTTTTTTGCAAAGCAGTAGTTTGAAGGAGGCATGAGGAAGTCAGTAATGTTAATCCTAAAGGTTAATTTATCTTCAAATTGCTGTTTGTCTGCTGGCACACAAACCATGTGATATATTTAAAGCACCCATTAATAAAAAAAAGCAAAAGTTTTTCCAGGCTTCTCACAGGTAAAACATGCTGAAGCTTTCAGACTTTCAGTTTGCTACCAACTTTTCACAGCTGTTCAGGAATTAAGAGATTTGTGAATAACATCTAAGTAATGAATAGTTAATACACTGTAATGATAAGAATTAAAAAAACCCGCAAACCTTTAACTAACTCTGCTTTCAGTAAGACATTTTAAATAAAGATTACTACCAATTAACAATGAATTCTAAAACTCAAATGAAATAATGTCTTGTTATAATGTGGTTATTATAATACATGCTAAACAGCAAAGGCCAAGCCTAGGATCCAGTTTAACTTTTTGATTGTTTATGCCAAGAGTTACAGTCCCAACAGCAAGTATGGCAAACAGATTTACATTTCAAATCTATGTATTTATTTCTAATGCATGCTGATGTTTCCCTTCTTTGTCAAGCAACTAAACAACTTCCTACCTTGTCAATTCTGCAATAAAAACCAAAGTTCCTGTGAGGTCTTGCCCAAATGAAGCTCCAACTGCACCAAAGTACTGCCCAGAGCATGTCTGTTCTGTCCAAGACCTGCTGTGAGCGCTCAGAAAGGACAAACCACTGGGTAATTTGGCTTCTAGGAAGTCCAGGTGGTTGTTGCTAATACAGTTAATTTTTTCTTTGAGAGGACAAGGTCTAAGTCAAATTTTCATCATACTTTAGTTTGGAGAAGGCAACCGGCTGATACTTGGTAATTGTACCGGCAGAAGTTGAATTCCTATGAGGATGACTAGAAGAAGTTAAAATGGAAAGGCATAAAGAAAACCTCATGAATAAGCTTATAAACTGCAATGCCAAATCCAAGCATCACACACAGCTTTCTCTTTATACTCTCACTCACCAAGATTTAGTTGACTTGTCTCAATCCTTGCTCTTGACTTCATGCTAGATTTGCTGCCTAGATTTGCTTCTGAAATTCCAGTAGTTTCCAGCACTTCTCTCCAGGTGCCAGGCACCAAGATTGGCTGCCTTCCTGAGGCCCAGATCCTGGGCTCCTCTGGTCTCCCTTCCTTGTTTCTTCCCTTCTTTCCCTATACCAGCCCAAACAAGCCATGGCTTTTCATGCAGTCTGGTTTGATGTTAGTCTCATCCGACAAGGATTTTATTGCTGTTTCTAGTAGTGAAAACTTTCATTTCACTTTGGTGAAATGACTGCCTTGTCCAGTTCTAGCATTCCTACCCCACTTTCAAAAGAAGAAAAAGAAAGTGTTAGCTGTGATAGTGAAGCCATGGAAATTTTCTGTTCTAAAATATCATGGGTATAATAAAGTTACAAGAACTGGTCACTCATACAGTGTGACTTATATACCCAAAAAATCACTAGGAATTTGTTATTGATGATGTTACTGTATGCAAAGGAAATGCACATGTGAGTTTTCTCAATGCTTCAGGTCAGATACTGTAACAGGTTTCCCAGAGAGGTGGTGGAGGCCCCGTCCCTGGAGACATCCAAGGCCAGGCTTGCTGAGGCTCTGATCAACCTGATCTAGTGCAGGATGTCCCTGCCCATGGCAAGGGGGGTGGAACTAGATGTTCTTTAAGGTCCCTCCCAGCCTAGACTATTCTATGATGCTATGTATTTCTTCAAAGGAATTACTTAATCAGTGCTAGAAGTTGCCAAATTCCTGTATAGAGTTTGCAGTTGCACTCCAAGAAGTTAATCTCAGGACAAGGGTGAAAAGATAGATTATAATTCTTTTGTTTGTTGAATTAAACAAATAAAATCCAGCTTTCCCATATGAAATGTTTTCAGTTTGGAAATGTCGGACAATATTATTTCAATGCAAAATATCAGCCAAAATAGCATTTTTCACTATAAAATATTTTAACTGTATCTCTTAATATGTGGTAATTTTTTATTGGGATTTTAATAGCGAATGTATAAATAAGCAGTAAAATGCATGTAAAAATTGTACTAGGTGTGTAGTATCATTTAGAATTTTAGCTTCTGAAATAATGCTATTCTGAAATTGCTGCTTTTATCAAAATATCTTTAATTGCCATTGTGAAAACTGATTTCTGTAATTGAATGGGAAGACTTTCCAAATTGCTCCCTGTTTGCATTGCAAACTGTTGCTGGGGCACACAAGTAGAGGGATTGCACAAAGGCAATTTACCTTTACAAGGAGATCCACAAAAAAGTGATGAGGTGAGGGTATGAATATACAAAGGTGGAACTTTCCTTTGATTATCTAGAATTCAGGAACACCAGAAGCAGAAAAACATTTTCGACTGTTTTGTTTTGGCTTGTGATTCTTGTATTGATATAGCTAAGTGGTGAGTTCTTGTTTTCTTTCTTTCTCTGTTCCTTGGCCCCCTGGAGACAAACGTATCAGTACTCCACATTAAGAGTAAATGCTGTTGAGACACTTCTGACATGTTTTTTGTTTTGATAGCTCTTGCAGAAATAAGTTTGGTACCTTAAAGATTAAGCATCTGTACTTAAGTGTGCCTATCTAAACGCACAAGCTCCAACATGATGTTTGCACATTAATACCACAGCATTGATGTATGAGAGGTCAGTAAGTGGAGCTTGTGTCAGACTGAGTGCAGGCCTGCTGGTGCACGTTTAGAGGTGAAAATAGCAGACCCTGCACTTGGAGCAAGCTTAGAGCTTGTGTATACTCAGGTATTATTTCTCAGCAAACAAACAGTAGCTCATTAAGCCACAGCAGCTTTTTCTTGTCATCACCTGTTCAGACCTAAGTACAGCAGTTGCTGTTAATGCATGCAGCTAAAATTCTCATCCAGTTCTTCTGTGAATCATGCAGCACCTTTTTTTTTTTTTTTGATACTCTGCAGAGTTGGTGAGGCATATGGATGTAAAAGCACTATGCAGAAGTATTTGATATTAGAACTTTCTGCAGCCTTCTTTTAAAGGTACTGCACTGAAATTCATCCTAATCCAGTATGGTACACTAAGTATGCTATAGATCTATCTTAGATACTTGTCGTGTTAGAAAACTTGCTAACTCCTGGTACGTCCTTCACCTGAGGTAGATGCTGTTTACCAGGATGTTTTTATATGGGAGCCAAATGGAAAGACAATTGTAATGGAGATATTCTCACTATGGAAATCAGAGATTCATCCCAATACCCTATTTCTGCAAATGGTATTAGATGGAATGTCACATCTAGATATTGTCTCATGAATTTAGCTCATATGTAAAACATTCCATTAATAATATGATTCCACAAGAAACTGTAGAACAAGAATTTAATAAAAGTTGCCAAGAGATGGTAAAAACCTATGTATTTTCAGTTGCTATGATATACACTTCGCCTCCTTTTGTCTTTTCAGTATTCTTTCCTTTTGTGGTTCAGGTCAGAATATGTTCTTGCTGTAGAAACCCAAGTGGTATGGGGGCCTACTTGAATAAAGGGGAGTTTACTTGGAAGTCAATTTAACAGTGCCTTCCAGTTTGATATACATTATCCAACTTTTTTTTTTTCTTTTAAAGGCTTCCTACCTATGATTTGTTCATAGTGTAAAAAAGCATCAGAGTAGGGCATTATCTCCTTATGGTTCCCTGAAATTTAAGAGTTTAGATTTTGTAGGCTTCTTTTTTCCACACAAACACATATCCTATACACTGATCATCTATGAAGAAGGGGTAATCAAAAGTGAAGCTGTCTGTCTATCCTTTTGGACAAGTCATCAGAGTTCTAGTGATGTTGCAGCCTTGAAAGATTAGGATTGTGGTATTTGCATAATTAACAATATAACCAGATGAGTGCCAATCTCAGACTTGATGTGTAAAAGTAAATATTTCCTTGCTTTTCTGCTGTTTATTTTGTGTGACTTGACTGCAAAAGGTTACCTAGGTACATTTTCATTATGTAATGTACTGAACAAACACTTCAAAAAAGATGAGAGAAAAATTTTAACAAGGAGAAGACGATAACAGCCACCTACGTTGGAAGGGACCTTTTAGACTGAATCCAAACATCAACCCTAGTCCAACACCCCTGCAATGATCAGGGACATCTTCAGCTAGATCAGCTTTCTCAGAGCTGCATCCAACCTGAGGATTAATGTTTCCAGATTTGTCTTGTGCCTTGTGTGTGAAGTTCTCAAAAATGTGAAAGGCTCCAGACATATGCTTGAAATGAATATGTATTGCCATGTTGAATGAGGCAATCGTGGGCCTGTAGGGATGGAATAATTTTCTTCACCTTAGGAAGGGATGGTTAAAGAGTTGGTTAAATAGTAAATAACAGCTTTCATAGTAAAATATGCAGAAAAATGTACTATTTCAAGGAAAGAAGGGAAAGGTCCGGGCTAAACCACAAGACAAAATCCTCAATTATTTCCTTGCTTGCTGGTGGAGGTCAGACTTATTCAAAGCAAGTAGTTCCAGTCTGATGTAATACTATCATGTTGATTCAAGGTTGATGAATAAACAAAACTGTGTAATGATGAATAGAAATAAATCTTCACGAAAGTTTAAATCCTGCAATATTGCTAGGAACAATTGTATATAGTATAGATAATCAGTCTTTTAGACACATTTCCCAAAAATTACAAGAAAGTGAAACATATTCTATTGTCTGCAAGATAAAATTGTGGATCTAATGTTAATTTCCCTGTGTATTTAATCTTCCATTAAATTTAGATTTACATTTTTATTGGTTTGGCAGTCATTATTTGTGCATGCTGTGGCACTGGTTTTCTAAATTGCAACTTTGTGCTTTCAAGCATAGCCATTCTCATTTGAAAGGGGATATACTGAAAATGTGCTAAAGGGAGCCAACTGTTATACAATGCTTTCCAAAGCTTTGGCCCAAGACTTAATGGCAAGTCCTCTCATCTGACCTAGAGTGAAACAAGTACCAGTTATATAAGTAAAAGTCTCTTTACATGGAAAAAGTGGTATTTAGTTTTCTTTTGACTCACTGTTATTTAACTTGGACTGTAATCACTTAAACTGTTTGCGTTTACTGGGAAGGGATGGTTGCACATTTTAAGTGAGCATCTGGTATGCATGCATTTGTGCCATATGCAATCCTGGTGTCTTCAAAAGGTGAAAGGCTAGTGTTCTGGTAATTTTGCCCTCTTTGCACCAGATGTTAATGCTCTGCAATGTCCCTGAGTGACCATTAGAACACAGGCAGCTGGGATTGGTAGTTTATGTTTAATTTATTGTCACACTATTAATCTGGCTGTCAGAAATCCTCTCTTTCTCATTATTTCTGTAAGTCCTTATATTTAAAGGAAAAGTTAATTTTCCGTGTGATGAATCATTTTTATTTTGGCTATCTATTTACATAGAAACTTGGCATTCCTTTTTGGGGATAGTGTTGAGAGTGGTACTATATGAATATAAAACCTCATTAAAATTTAAAAACTTGCCTGAATTTCTCTCTTGTAAAATGCTGTGGATTAAAACGCATCTCGTACAATTGCTTTTGCATTTAAAATTGACTCCAAAATACAATCAAATACAAATCCAAACCCCAAGGTGCCCAGCTCACCAACAAGGCCTTTCCCCTGTAGCGTTTTAAGGTTGATTTCATATACAAGTATATTTAAATTTAGCTAATACATTTTTGAGTGTTTCTTGGACTCTTGGCTGGAGTTTTCATGTTGAGTTTTGCATATATATTTTTATGTGGGCAGAGAAGAAAGGGAGAGGGCATGCTGGGGAATTGAAGAGATAATGACAGTAATGAGGGAGAGAGGCTTGTCTGGAGTTTGCTATTGTAATTCTTTGTATATTTTATGCTAACAGTGGGGAGAAATTGAATCGACAATGCTATTCCAATTTATTTTACCATCAAGATGTTTTCTTGATTCAGTAGTTCATAGTCAATTTTAATTTATTTGAATGCTATGATCTTGATTTAGCTTCAAGGGAACAAAAGCGAAAAACAATATTTACATATATTTAATTCCTGTATTTCTTCCCCTGCCTACTGCTGTGGCTAGTATTTGTAACACTTGCTGTGGGAAAAAATTTTTTTATAATTAATATTTCACTCCATAAAGTGAACCCTTTATCTAAATGGGATGTTCATTGGACTGATAGAAGTGACGGTGGAGTCTGCAGGACTAAACAATTTACTGATGTCCTAGCTTCTGAGACTACCCCACCCCATTCCTCCAAACCTGCAGACCAGTTACTTTAAGAACAGCTGGTAAGCAACTGTATGCTCATCACTGGAAGCTACCCAGCACTATAAATGGATTCTGTCCTCAGGGAGTCTCACCTGCTCTTTCTGCTATGAGAAATTCATAATTCCCAATTCACTTTTTGTTTGAATTCAGAGTGCATGTGCCCAGGTGGCTGCCTTGGAAGATAACTTTGAAAGTTTTTATTGAAGAAGATCTGGTGTTCCTACCTCTGGCAGACTTGTTTTTTATTGACGTTCTTGCTTGTGGGTACTGCCAGACTTTTTGGGTTAGGTATAGAGAAACTAGTGATTTACCTGTTCTGTGTTACTGATGGAAACTTCCACAGTATTCTTGTCCTATTAGGTCTGTGTGCTTCCTGGTATGATACAGGATATCTAAATGTTTTGGAAATGGAGGAAAAGCTTAGTGGCTCCTTTCATGAGCCTGAACTATTTAAGAGAAAAGCAAAATTAGGGAAGTTTAGGAAGCCCACAGAAGGTAGGAATATAGTTTACTGTGTGCTTCTCAAAAGATGATTCTTCCAAGTCAGCCTGCATGTAGATAACAGATAGCAATCATTAATTGGTAGAAATCTGTCCTTGGTATGTTAAACACATGGGTTTTTTTAACACTGAAAACTAGCAGTGGTGCTAACTCCTGTGAGCTGATATCCTTTTATTTCAGCATGAAGTCCTTAGGCATTGCTCTGTCTGCTGATGCAGTGAAATTGGGAATAATCTAAAACTGTTCTGTGGAATTGTCAACATGCCCAAAAGAAATGTAAATATATCAGCTAACAAAATTTGAGTTCTTTTTTATTACATGAAAATAAATTCATACTTTCTTTTGTTAGTAAATATGAATTCAATAAAATCTCCACCAGAGATTTGTAATGCTCATTTTTATTTACACTGTTTATTATTGTAATGCTCATTTTTATTTGTAATGGTCATTTTTATTTACACCCTTGTTATAAAAGACCACATAAACATTTCCATGTTACTTTTTTCTGTAGTTAATTGCAGTAAGTATTGCATAAAAACTTGGAAAGACTTTTTTTTTCTCTTTCTATGAAACTTAGTGAGGTAACACCGTCTTAAAATAGTGAACTACTTAACCAGCAAAACTGGAGATCTCATTCTTCAAAACATTTGTGATAACATATAGTAAATTGCACGCATAGAATTTAATGATGAATGTTCTGTTTCTGCAAATATTGACATAGTCTTAAGAGAGAGCAGAGATCAGGTAGAAATTCGGAGAGATGTGCAGTGTTTCATGTTTATTCACTAGGACAAAGCTGCAAATATTATCACATTGCACTCTGTTTTAATACCTACTTGCAAAAAATTTGCTAAGCATTTAAGGATTGTCACTCTAATTTACCTAAAATTTTCTCTAAATTAGCTCCTGCAACTCTCAGGTCAGTGGCCAAATTGTAATTACTGTATAATGTGCTTAATACCACTGTAGTTCACATGATCCTTTGCAGATGTATTAGAAAACAAGGTCTCTGCTCAGTAAGTTCCAACTGGTGTGTGTGTTCTTGTAACTATAGATTTTGATAAAAATAATGGAAATGCTTGATTTGAAATAAATAGACTTTAAATTGGGTTTAATTAACTAACATTGTAGTTTTGAATCCTGTTACACTACTCATCGCTTGTGTTAGGGAAATGTAAAACAAAGGCATACGAATAATAAATAAAATGAAATTGTAGTTTCAGGTGAATGCACAACTTCAAGTTCGCTGCAATAAGATAACCTATTTTTCTTGCCTGTGGAGAGAGCAACCAGCAGTTTATGTGGTAAAATTACTGAACAAAGAAATTAGTTCTGTTCTACCTCAAGCCTGGACACTAGGATCAGAAACCTGGCTGCAGAGTATTCAAGGCTAGTGCTTGGGCTACACTGCTCATTTTCCTGCCCTGGCTGGAGTAGCTGTGCCAGCTCAGTTACAGCCTGAACTTGACAGAGCTATAAGGGCTCCTGACTGGGGCTGGTCCTCTAAGACTGAGGTGGTAGGAAGGGTTGTTGCCCACCTGTGGAGTTATGCTGCCAGTGAGGCTGTCTCTGTCATGTTAGAGTGCGGCAGAAGCAGATGAGCAGAGTACACAGCACTGGGGAAGAGAAAAAAAGGAGCATGAGAATCTTCATGAGGGCTCTGGAAAGGAGCCTGAACCCTGTATGCCCAGAAAAGGAGCATAAGGAGGCTACTTGATTGAGCTGCAAGTGGGGATGGTCATCATGACAAAGGCAGAGGACTGGGTCTGTCTGTTCCCATAGATCGGCACCTGCAGAAAAGTTTTGGTGCTCTGATGGCAAATGGGAACAGGGAAGTACCCTCTGTGGAAGTTAGAGGTGCAGAGTCTGAAACTCATGCCCAGCAGGAGAGGAAGTGCTAAGGGATTGTGATGGTAGAATCCTTAGTGCAGAACACAGGGTCCCCATCTGCTGACATGATGTACTGTCCAGGGAGGCTTGCTGGTGGCTCAGAGCTGGAATGTCATGGCCAAGGCTCTATCTGTCCCTTGCACTGTTTCTCCTGCTTCTTTTCCATATGGACATCTCTAAAATCACTAGGGAGACATAAAAAAAAAATTCAGTAGCGGATGTAACACAACCCTCACCTCCAGAAAAGGCCAAAAGGACAGTCCGGGGAATGACAAGGCTCACTTCAATCTCTGGGGAAATCACTGAGTAGAATTCCTGGGCTTATGAAGGTAGTGGCTGGGAATAAATGATGTTGCGAAGAGCAAATCATGTCTGATCAACCTTTTCTGTGATGAAGTATCTGGATTTGGAGGTGAGGAAAAAGCAGTGCATGTAACTTAGCTCAGCTACAGTCTGAGATGACAGGCAATTAGATGAGAAAAATACTGATTGAATAGATTTAGGATAAAGGAAGGGAAAATTAGAAAGCTTGGCAAGGACAAATATAAAGTCTTGCAGTCAAGGAGAAGTAACCTCTGGCAATGTAACAAGCTGGGAAGTTCCTATAT
Source organism: Turnix velox (assembly GCA_013400935.1). Taxonomy (NCBI): domain Eukaryota; kingdom Metazoa; phylum Chordata; class Aves; order Charadriiformes; family Turnicidae; genus Turnix; species Turnix velox. The sequence continues at coordinate 32,893 of VZTY01014772.1, forward strand.
AGAGAAGGACCTGCTTCCTGTTTCAGCAGGTTTATCATGAGCCAGCAGCCTGCCCTGGCAGCAGAGATGGTCAGTGATATCCTCAGCTGTATTTAAAGGAGCTCTGCTAACAGAATGAAGTAACAGAGATTCAAGATCAAAAGGATATCCTTTCTCTTCTCTACTGAGACTCCTAAAATCAGAAGACCTGTTTTCAAGATGCAGTAACAGTGTTTACAGGGGAAAAAAGTTCTAAGATGAATTTTCAGAAGTGGAATATGCAATAAATACATTTTTTCATTATTATTGAGTAATACTGAAAAAAAGGAGGGAGCTAATATTTATACTTTAGCTTACCCTGGGTACTACCTACTATGACACCTGAAACATCTGAAGACATGGTTTTTTCTTCTGTTAGAAGTGTTATGCTTGTACTTTACTATACTTCACTGATATTTAAGTTCTTGTTTAGGGCTTCCTATTTCATGTAACTTTCAGGTATTTAAATTGAGAAGCAGGAAGGAATAGTATACTTAGAGTTGTGGTTTTGATAGTGGAAGATACACTAGTATTTGAATTTTTGAACAAAATAGTCTTAGTCTAATACCAACTCCTATGTTAAATTGGAGATAGGTATTAAATAGCTCAAACTTCTAAAATATCTTGTCTAATGCTCAGTTGTTCCTGAATTGCTAATTGAACAATAAGTTTTGTGAGAGTGTGCTTTTATGATCTTTGGGAATTCTTACTAAATTAACTACACTTGGATAGACACAAGTTATGATTGCTGTGATACTGGAATATAGTCTGTTAGCACATACAACTCTCTTCACTTGCTAAGAAGCAGAGATGTGCAGAGAATGAGGTTTGAGAACTGTATTTCTGTTGAGACAGCCTTCTGTGACCTGTCCCTTTATTTAAATAATCTCTACATTTTTGAGGCAAGCAGAAGAGGTTGAAAATGTTTTTTTTTAGACAATTCACTTCTAGTCATATTGTATACCAGGACAGAGTTAAGTCTGCATTTATAATACTGAGTATGTTTCCGCTTTCCACTGTAATTGAAACAAGTACATGGGCACACTGGCAGATTTACAAAAGGAATGTTTGTAATCAAAAGTAGTAGTATAATCTGAATATGGAATAAATTCTAGCACTACAGTTGTAGTAGTATTCTTTGTGGTTCTGAGTTTGTTTTTTACTTGTTTGGATTTTCTTTTTTAAAAAAAAAAAGTAGATGGCTATGAAAGCTAACTATGGGAATAGAGTTTGTAGTATAGAGTGATAATTCTTAGGGAATCTCTTGTAGATATTTCAATAAGAGGAAAAATCATATTGGTCTTCTGATATCAACACATGATACAGAAGAAAAATAAATTACTGTAATTTAGAAGAGGAAAAGGATAGTAAAATTATGTGATTTATTTTACTTCTTTCAATCATGTTTGCAAAAAAAGAAAAGATTAAATTTAATCTTTATAGGTGACAGAGGCTTTTGCACAATGTAAGATTAAAATGTGTTCAAAATTCAGCAGTGGAGAAACACTCCCAGAACTATGATGCTGAGAACTTTTACTACCTTTGATTTTAAAAAAATATCTACCAACAGTTCCCCATATAACAAGAGCAAACAAACAATTTTGCCACTCACAGATGACATAAGTGATTTTGCATTTCAATTTCAATGTATGTGACAATTTTACAAAAACTCTTTATTTTCCCCAAAATATAACTTGCTCCTACAAATTTTATGCATTATTATGCTATAACTGACCAGTTTAATGCAGTGTGAAATTGCCCATGAAATACTTAAGACTTCTCTCTTACCTCTTTACTTTCTATAATCTGCTTTTCGCTGAGGGCCAAGCAAAAATGCTGTGCTGATTTCTAATATCTCAGGAAAGTCAGGAGGAGTAAAGCACATCCATGCTGTATGATGAAATGGGCTCAGTGGTACCCACAGCTGCCAAGCAGATGAGCAGTTTTTAATGGAGCTAAGATTCACAATGAAATCCGGGCCCAGAACTAATCAGATTTAATTAAGACAGACATGTTATGGTCCAGTACTGTCGACAGGGTCAGGGTTCCTGTAGCTCTAAATGAGGCATGTTATAATTATGATCTAATTGAAAAGCTGGGAGTGATAAAGAACCTGTGCACTGCAGGGTCTGAAAGAAAAGTTGCTCTTCAGGTCCTGTTGTGTACCTTATTACATCATTAATGCTCAATTAGACAGCTGTGCATTTAAAGAAGAAAGTGCATATGACAGGTTTTCTTTTGGACCATGGGCACCTTTCCAAAATTTCAAGATCTCTTTGGATTTGATGGAGATGTAGTAAATTTTCAGAAATAAGCTTTTTTTGTTGTTTACTTTTATCATCAAAGCTAGTCTTGATGTCCAGCAAAGCAAACTGCTCTTAGACTATGATGCAAAAAAAGTGTTTTTCCAAACGCATTAAGTGCAGTGCATGGATCAATCTGGAGTATGGTATATGAAATTTGTAGACTGTGTATTCTGCCTGTCATCTATCAATACCAAGAAATAAAAGTGCTATGGAGTGGCTTTTTCATTCCAGAAACTAGGGTGCTTTAATTTCTGTTGTACGTTTGATTTGACATGTAGTCTTATAAATTATCATGCCTTACCACGGACTGTGTCATGCACCTTTCTGATTTCCCTTTTTTTTTCTGGTGCAGAATATTATGGATTTATATTAATTCATTTATTCTTATAAGACCACTTCTGCAATGAAAGACAATTAGAAAACAGAAGTTCTAACTCCAGCTTGAAAAGTAATTCATGTATGCTGTTAAATGCATAGAAAATTGCTGTGGTAGCACAGAGTTCTACCTTGATTCAGTGTGTTCTTGCATAAACTATGCATGTGTATGCATGAAAAAGAGATAACTAACCCAAATCTGCACTGCTAAACATGTGTTAGAGATGGAGATCATGGATTTTTTTGTTTTCAATCAACAGAGAATTCCAATATCACAAAATATCATTGTTCTAGATTTTCAAGATGTTTTTCAAAAGCATTCCCCAAGACTTCTCCTATTCTGCCTTTTACCCAGATCAAATCTGAAAAGCCTGCCTAAACTCTGTGGAGGCTTTACGTTCTGCAAAGCAATGCATCTGTAATACTTGTGTGGTAGATTAGCCTTGACTAACAGCCAAATGCCCACCCAGCTGCTCCCACACTCCCCCTGTGAGTGGGACAAGAAGAGAACAGGATAAGAAAGGCTAGGTGTCAAGACAGACAGAAAGATGGCTTACTGGTTACCATTACAGGAAAAATAGCCTTGACTTGGGGGAAAACAAATTAATGATATGCTAATGAAAAATAGTAAGATGTTGAAAAACAAAACCTAAACCAGCTTTCCTTTATGCTGCCTTTCATTCCCAGACTCAACAACCAATTCTGCTCCAAACTTCTCTATCCCCTGCAATGAGCAGCAGGGAGTGGGCTGTGGGGAAGTTTCAGTCAGAACATAGTGATTCTCTCTGACTTTTCTTCCCTTTCACAGTTTTCCCCATGTGCCTGCATGGGCTTTCCACAGCCCACAGTGACTCTCTGCTTAGGCTCCATGGAATGTCTTCTTCGCTCACTTTGGTATTTGTTGCTTCTCTTGTTTTGCCCACTTTTCCCCTGGCTGCCCTGTCTGATACAGCCTTTCCTTCAGGCGCTGCCTTGGTGGCTGTGGGGCTCAGCCATGCCCTGTAGTGGGTGGCTTGGAGACAGCTGGAACAGAGGCCACTCTCCACAGAGGCCACTTGGCAGCATCCACTCACAGCCTGGCCTGGGCACCCTCACTTTTACACACTATAAAAAGAAACAAAAACTACTCTTCCTCAGTCTTTTAGTAGTTGTCAGAATTTTACTAACTTAGTGTCAGTTTGCAGCTGGTTTGTGAAACTATCTCTGGCTAGACACTTTTTGTCAAGCTGATTGGAAGGACTTTATGCAGGGCTCCTTTGTGCAATATCGTATGTCTCTGCTGGTTTCTGCCTCCTTCAGATAACCAGCATAGTCAACTAAAGAGCCAGTTAAGCAGGGAAACTAGAAGAGCACCTTAATGAAAGCTAAGTCTGCTTCTGCCTGCTATGTGTCTCAAGTGAGCAGGATAACTCTTTGATCTGCTGCCAGAAGGCTCTCTCTTGCCTGTCTTCCTAGAGCTGCAGAGCAGGCTTGCCTCCTCACTCAGGGGGGATTAGCCAACCTGGGAGACAGCAAATAATTATGTTAAACTGCTCTTGTGCTGATTTAGCACTACCCATGGCTGCTCAGAGGGGAGAAAAAAAGACAAAACACCAAAATGAAATTATGCACAACTGCACACATACATCTGTCTTTCTTAGAGGCTTTGGTTTGAATTTCAAGATCTCAAATGCTTGTGGAGATCTGACTGGGTTGCTGGAGAGCAAAGGTGTGGTTATTTATGTTTCTGGCTGCCTGTCTGTCAGTGGCACAGCCATGCCCACCCCTTACCTGACAGCAGGAGCTGGAGGGAGATGAAAGCAGGAGGAAATTGCATTGGAAATGGCAGCTGTTGACAATAATCTTTAAAAGCATTTAATTGTGATTTAAACTCATATGTTCTCTAAATATTGTTTCCCACAGTATTAAACAATCTAAATTTATTAGTTAAACTGACTTGCTACTTTTTTCTAGCCCCTTCTATAAAGACAGGAGAGGTTGGAAAAGGGATTATGTAAAGAAAGAAGAGGTTAAGAAGAGATACTCCTTGATTGCTCAGATGAAAAGATTTTAAGAGATCTTGCTGGTCACAAGTTTTTTCTGAAAATTCTTGTTGGTATCCTATGTGAATCAAGATTCACTGCTTTCTTGGAGAAAAAGCCTGTGAGTTTTTTCATGTATGTGTTTATTACTTGTTTTTTTTAATAAGAAATTCACATTAATAACAATTTTTTTTGACTGCACCTATACAGATTAAGGCTGCCAAGAAACTGACTTCCTATTGACACAAAGGTCTAGCCTATCTGTTACCTACAGTAATTCCTAATTATTCAGAAAGTGTCATGTGCCAAGTGTTAATAAACTTCAACATTAAATTCCACATGAGTTATCATCAGCATTTCATGTGGTCTGGCAGGATCTAACATTTACTATTCTGTTTTCCTTCCACTGCACTTTGTTTTGCCTCAGTGAATTACAGTGGAAAAAATGTGAAGGACTTCAGCTAATACGGCAGCCTTCTGAATATTGGTTCTAGTTCTTCACAGGTATTCCTGTCTCTCATCTGGAGGCATTAGGCTTTTGGGTTTTTTTGCTTTGTTGGTCTTTTTTAGGTTTGGTTTTTTTTTTAAACTAGGACTTTGTTCAAGCACGGGTTTTATATCTGGTGTGAGCATCTTTTCTCTAGTGAGGACAGTCAAGTCTACAAGAATCGTTATGAGGGCAATACAGTCTTCTCAATTTTCAGTATTAGCTCTGTGGCTGAAGAGTTGATATAAGATTAATGTTTGTTTGAGAGGAAAAAGCTCTGAGGAATGGCTGAATGCAACTATTTGCAAAAACTACATATCAGGTTAGGAATATATGCTTTATTACTCTCATAGGCCAGTACCTGAAAGGTTGTTAGATATGTTGCATTTATGTTGTTCATAAATATAATGAGTTACAATAGATGTGTAGGATGATAGTCTAGGACAAGGTAGAAATATTGATGGGTTAGTTACATGCATGCATTTTTATGCTGCGTTTTCCTCTAGCAAACACTCCTATGATGTGAAAAATAACAGGAAAAATCATGTTTTCCTAGGAATTCACCTCTCAAGTGAAATTTAGTATAGATTTGTAAAATAACAAATGGAAGAAAAAAAGGAAAGAGGAGGGTGTTCCTGTCTTTCTTGAAGGCACGTTGAACTTTGGTTACACTATTAAGTACTAGTGTGGCTTCCCAGGGGCCTGAAGAAGGCACGTCTTGGGGAAAGAACTGTTCTCCGAGAGAAGAGGAGAGAAAAGGGGATAGTGTGTCATACAGGCACGTGCTCCACCACCGTGGCAGTCCATCTCATCTTAACAGAATCACTCCCTTACTCAGAAGGGTCTTGTGTAAAAGATATTATGTTGTCTGTTAAAGAAAAGCAGTATACTACAGACATGAAGTGTTTTTTTAATATGAAGAAATACAGCTATTTTAAAACTTGAAAGATGAAAATATAATTTACCTTCTCAGTACTAACTCTATCCTTAACTACTTAAAAACAAAATAAAAATAATCATAGTTACAAAAACAAATCCATCATGTTCCTAGTAATTGATGTTCCTTGTCATAAATGGAGAACTTTAGACTTTGAAGAAGAAAATACTCAGTGTTCAGCTACCTTAAATAATGATCTCTTAATGCAAGCACAATGGTAAATACCTGGCAATTTATAAATAAAAATGCTTAAGTTGTCTAACTGCAAATTGTTGTGTATATATTTTTTATATTGTTTAATCAGTGTTTTGATCTTGAAATTTGGCCTCAATAGTTACTAAAAAAGCAAAATGCACTATTAACTTGCTTTTCAGGAAAGTAATAAAAATAAGTTCTGTAGAGTATAAATAGAGAAAAAAGAGAGGAGACCACTTGTACTATTGTTCTGTGTCATTATCCAGCTAAGGGATAGAAAGTTTGGGGGAGTTTTATCTCNGAATGGTTGGTGGGAGCTTTTTGGTAGGAAATTTTTTCATTTGTAAATGTGTTTTTCTTTTCTGATTCCATAATCCAGCATCTTGATTGTTGCAAAGGTACTTTCAACACCATTAATTTACACCCCAGACAATTTACCAAAAATTAGACAATAAATAAATAAATAATCTGTTGAGGTATTAGTTATTTATTTTTGCTGCTGCTTCAAATGCATTATCAGTGAGAAGATGCCATATGTGACAGCCAATGACATAATTAATTACCTAAAAATCAATAACTCAAAAGCTCAAATTGAAAGTTTGGGGGAGTTTTATCT
>VZTY01014776.1:0-16174 GCA_013400935.1 Turnix velox
CTTCTCTTCTCCAGACTGAAATATTCATATATGAAGGATAAGAAACCCTAACTGTGAACATGTTCTGTAGCAAATGGATCTGTATCTGCATTAACTGACAGACACACACATTTTGATACATTTGGGGAAATTTACACAAGATTATAAGCAGGGAAATAATCATTTGGTTATGAATATTAATACAGAAAAAGAAGCAGCTCCTATTTGCTGCCTCAAGTGTAGACAAAAATGCAATTCTTTTCAATATTATACTGGATTACATGCTGAAATATATTAACATATTCCCTGGTGGTTTGTGATCTTATAATGAAACTCCTATTATAAATCATCCATGAAAGAGATACTATTGTGGGGAAAAAGAAATAATCCTTAGAAAGACTTCAGGCTGAGAAAGCAATACCAAATCAATAGTTTCAACTCTCACGGTTTCACTGACAGCTTCTGATGGGGGTCACAGAAGAACAAACAAGTGAGAGGCAGAAACTGAAGATATTTATCACTTCTTCTCATTAACAACCACTTGTTCAGTGGGTGCTCTATACCATGGCATGGGTGAAGGGCTTTACCACAGCTTCACTCCCACTACATCAGTATAAACCCTCTAACATATCCCTGAATGGAGTGATGCTCTATCTTCCTTTTGACTACTAGACATCCATCAAGACCTTCTTTCTGGTGACAACTTCCTGCACTGCTGGAAAATATCACCACAGCTCATGCAGAGAGGTACTTAACTGAACAGACAGTTGGTTTGGGTCTGATCTTTAATTCTAACAGACACTGAGCCCAACTGTTGCTCTAGGCAGCTGATGAGTAGACTTGGGTGGCCCTCAAGGGTTTTGGGTCAAGTCCCCTTAACTATAGGCAGCTACCATGGAAAGAATCTTAATTCTGTCACAGCTGTTTAGGTTTTTTGTGGGTTTTTTGGTTTTTTTTTTTTTTTTTTTTTTTTTTTTTTTTTTTTTTTTTTTTTTTTTTTTTTTTTAATTTGCTTTGATACCTTGAATTACATCCATTTAATTTAGGTTTAATGAGACTGTTATTATAGGTTAAACAAATACCAGCAGATCACAGAAGACAAGAATGTGCTGCATTGTTGTAACTGCTCTGGAGAAGATAATTACTTATTACAATGTAAACCTCCAACATGGTTTTAATAATCATTGTTTAAATAACATACATTAACTACCTTATTAAAAATTAACCTTTGAGAGCCATAATTTACTATACCTACAGTTGCACGTTCAGAAACCCAGAAGACAGGAGTAGTATCTAGTGATAAAATCTGCAAGTTAATGAGTCTCTGATTCTTTTCAGGTCTCTGCCACAGCCTTTCTCTATGATCTAGGTAATTTGGCTTTCTGCAATACCCAATTTTATTCATTTTTTGAATCAGCATCATCATTGGCCATGAACAGAATGGACTGGGCACGCTGTCATTCTGTTCTGATACATCACAACCAGGTGGAGGCTTCCTGGTCCAAGAAGAGGTGCAGAAAGAAGGGAGGGAGAGCTCTAATTTGCTGCTCTCCACCTTGGGGCAGGCAGACTGGAGAAGGTCTCCATCCCATAAGAATGGAGGGGTAGTGTAGATATTGGATGAGGGGCTTCTAAACTGAAAGAGAGCAGATTTGGATTAGAACTTAGGAAGAAATTCCTTCCTTTGAGTGTGGTGAGAGCACCAGAACACAATGCCCAAGGAAGCTGTAGAAGCCCCCTCCCTGAAGGTGTTAGAGGCTAGACTAGATAGGGCGTTGAGGAACCTGGTGTGGTAGGAAGTGTCCATGGCAGGGGGGTTGGAACAGGATGATCTTTAAGGTCCCTTTCAATGCAAACCATTCTATGACTCTAATTTATGGTGTTAAAGCTGAGCTAAATGCTACTGGCCTTTGTGTTCATTTCATGATTCAGAGGGGGCTTTGAGGTGTCTGTTTTCCTCTCTGGAAGCCAGAGCTCTGGCCCATGGGATGAATATTAACCTTGGGACCCTCAAATGAAACCCAGTTGGTTTCCTTCTGTCTTATTGTACCTGCAATTCCACAGAACTGTGGGTGCTCTGAAACAAGTACAGTAATGCTGCATCCTGCTCTACTGTAAAACAAGATCTTTCCTGGAAAGAGCTAAATCTCCTCCTCTAAAGGGAAGGACTGCCTTCAAAAGAGTTGTCTTGAGTCCCTCAATTTGCATTTTCTGAAAATTAGTAGAGTTGACAAAGCACCTCCTTAACAAGAGCATTGCCTGGGGCATTGCATCCATCACATCCAAAGCCCTTAGAGCTGATAAAAAAGCCACAGCTCCACTGGGAGGAAGATGTGACCCTTTGATTTCCCCTGTAGGGTACATGTTCAGCATGAGGTGAATGTGTCAGCAGCCACTGAACTATGAACATTCCTGCCTTGCAGGAGGCTGCCCCATCCCAGGCAAACCTTCTCTGATTAGTTTTTAATGAGAAACAAGTCGGCATCAAAACTAAAATCATACTGTCAGCAGTTAATTATCACTTGTCAAACAGAGCAAATGCTGCACCATGGATTTAATTGTCCTGTAGTTTAGTAACATGGCATTCCTTTGTGTGGGATGAGTAGTGAGCCTCTCCTTGTCAAGAGATATATATGGTTTGAACTGCTCTCAGTGGATCCTGGTATTTAAATGAGCTTTTGATTTCCTGGAAGATGACAGGCTCTGTGTGTTTCAAGTGTCTCATCTGGAGATCAGACAGCACAATAGTGAATTTATCCTAATGGTTGTTTACACTGTCCTCTCACACTGATAGAACACTTTTTATCCTCAGGTCTTTCATATTTCATTGAGCTGTTGGAGCAGGTCCAGAGGAGACCATGGAGATGATGAGAGGGCTGGAGCACCTCCCTTCTGAGAACCAGCTGAAGGAGTTGGGGTTGTTCAGTCTGGAGAAGAGAAAGCTCAGGGGGGACCTCAGAGTAGATTCTCAGCACCTGAAGGAAGGAGGTTACAGAAAGGCTGGGGCAGGACTTTTGAATAGGGTCCAGGATGGCAGGACTAGGAGTAATGGATGCAAATTGGAAGAGAGGAGATTCAGGCTGGAGAAGAGAAGAAAGAAGTTCTTTCCTGTGAGGGTGGTGAGACACTGGTAGAGGTTGCCCAGAGAGGCTGTGGATGCCCCCTCAATCCCTGGAGGTGTTTAAGGCCAGGATGGATGAGACACTGAGCAACCTGGTGTGGTGGGAGGTGTCCCTGCCCGTGGCAGGGGGTTTGGAACTAGATGATCTTTAAGGTCCCTTCCAACACAAAATGTTCTATGATTCCATGTAGCTGTAGTTCTACTGTAGGATATAGCCAATTCTTCCTCAAATGGCTCTAAAAACACTTTTGATAGAACAAATATTCGGTAGATTCGACGTATCAATCAGCAGAATATTTCAGCATGCTGGTTCTTCTGCAAATTAATTTTTAATCCTCTGAAGCAGAACTAGCCTGTGATTTTGGGTGCTCCTTCTAACGCTGTTTGTAAAGAGCGCTTCCATTGGCTTTTAGGAAAAGCAAATGTGGAAGACTGTCAAATGAATAACTGGTCTTCACCAGGAGAGGGTTGACAATTGATATAACCACAGGTTGACTACCTCAGAATCTCACTGATATTCTCCCAGCTCCTGCTGACCATCTCAGCAGGGGAGACCATGCAGTTTATGAGATCAGTCCACATTAAGGACATTTCCCCAGCAACACAGCCTAAATTGCATATTTTTCAGATTAATCTGAAAATCTCTGTCCCCTGGAGTTAATGTTCATACACCTGCTGTAATCACAACAACATCTTTGATACTTCTTACTGAGAGGGTGATTTGCACTGTAATCTTTCAAGCACCTGATGATGTGCCCACGCAGCCAGGACACCGTGTGGGTCAGGCTGTGGCAATAGAAGGAGTGAGAGCAGAAGAAGCAAATAAAATATTACACTGCTCCATTACAGGCTATGAAAATTACCCTCATCTGCCAGAATGAACCCAATGAAGGAAATTTTCTTTTTTGACAGCCGTTATTTTTTTGCCAGTCCACAGTTTCCTTTGGCTGATTAGGGCTTTAAATGCAGTCATTTAAATGAAGGATTCATGCAGCTTGCATCTGCTAAGTATCTTCCCATTAACCAGATGACACCCCTGCTTTGCATAAGGCAGGAATTCCTTTATCTGGTATGATTAAAGGAAGCAGCACTTTCAAGATGCACCTATAAATTCTTGCATTCATTTAAGTCACAAACAGCATTAGCACAATGGACAGATTGTGTCTAAGGCTGGGAAAATAAAACTGCCACATGATATTGATTTAAGTATCATCTGAGCATCCACACTGTTCAAAAACCAGAGTGTATCTGTGTTAGCACAGCCATCCATAAATACAAGAATTAAGGAGATGGTGTGAAGGAGAAGAGAAAGAATAGTTGATGACACAAGAGGCAGAAATCCATTATCTTTTGGCCTGGGAAAAGGAAAATGGGCACCAAGTCTGGTCCTATTTGATTTATGACACCACCCAAGCCCACATCTCTTTCATAGACTTGTTTTCTATATATATATCTCCTCAATCCAAAGATCAAGTGCCCACACAGGGAGAAGGAGCCCAGGAAACAGCAGGCACAGGCAGGCTGCTCTCTGCCACAGCAGTACCCAAGTGTTCATGGCACACACCAGTCATCAGCCTGTCCCTGTGTATGCCAATGAGACTGAAGCTTCAAAAGTGGAGATAATCAGAGAATCACTGAATCATAGAGGGGTTTGGGTTGGAAGGGGCCTTCAAAATCATCTAGTTCCAACCCCCCTGCCATGGGCAGGGACACCACCCACTACACCATTAAGGTTGCTCAGCGCCACATCCAGCCTGGCCTTAAACACCTCCAGGGATTGAGGGGGCATCCACAACCTCTCTGGGCAACCTCTTCCAGTGTCTCACCACCCTCCCAGCAAAGAACTTCTTTCTTCTCTCCAGCCTAAATCTCTCCTCTTCCAATTTGCATCCATTACTCCTAGTTCTATTAAAAAGACCCCGTTAAGAAGTCCTCCCCCAGNCTCGTGGCCTCCTCTGCACTCACTTCAACAGCTCAATGTCCTTCTTCTGTTGAGGGCTCCAGAACTGAACACAGTAGCTCCTGGTGGGATCTCACCAGAGCCCAGTCGAGGCACCGAATCCCCTCCCTTGCCCTGCTGGTCACACTTCTCTTCATGCAGCCCAGGACTGGGTTGGCTTCTGTGCAAACACTGCTGCATAATGTTGAGTTTCTCATTCACTGACACCCCCAAATCCTTCTCTTCAGGGCTGTACTCCAGCCACTCTCCTCCCAGCCTGAATCTGAGCTTGAGGCTGAGTTTCTGCCTGGCCAAACTGAGGAACATATAACAAAACAGAGGATGTAGCTCCTCGTGTTGTCAGCTCAGGTAGTATTTGGTTCTTTAATTGGACCTCCAGCTCCAGGAGCCCAGTGATCACTCCTTGTGATGACTTTCTTTTTGAATTGCAAAGATTCTAGTCTACATGTTCTTTCAGAGTAAATCCTGTGTACGATCTAATGGCTCAAATGATAAATTTCTGCTCTTGGAGAAGCTCGTGGAGGGTACACTTCATTTCCTTTCCACACCAGATGCATGGATAAAACACATCAAATCCAAACAACCTCTGTGCCAAGGCTGAGAGCCAGGCTGTAGTGGGTTTCTGCTGGCTCCTTATTATCTGCTGCACTGATAACTTATGGTGAGGCTTGAGAAGCAACACACATCACAGCAGCTTTCCAGACTGGTTTCTGTTCTTTTAGGACACACTTCCCATACAAGAGAACTTTCCAGCCAGACTAAGGCTTTCTGCATTAATGCAAGGACAAAGCAAGAAGAAAAACAGAAAAGAAGCAGAGAAATATGAGAATTAAAAGCACTGAACTCCAGGCAGTGTTCTCTCATAATTCCATATCAATGCCACCACCTCCAATTTTGGGTATTGTGCTGTAATTTCCCTTAATGCAGAACTAGGTTCTAATCATTTTGCATAATTTGAAATATAGGTTCTTTGGGTGAATGCAAAAGGTTCAACAGGGTATTTCTCATTTTGTTGTGTTGTTTTTTTCCATTTTCCCAGAATGTTTTTATGAAAATTACGCCTCTAGAGCAGCATTCTTTACTTAAACAAAAAAAGGAGGGGAGGAGCATTACAGGAGCAGCCACGATGGTTATTACAGAGGGATAATGTGAGTAGAGCCATTTAGCCAATTTACTTTTTAACTAAGGGTTATACTAAATAGTTTGCTGGGGAAATGCTTGCTGTACCAATCACAGTCCTCCCCACCTGCTCTCCCACAGATGCTGAGGATTTTTCCACCCATTTCTCCCAGTTAAAGCCAAAGCCCTCTAAGAACAGCCACCCATCATGTCAAGTGAAACACTCCATTTGAAAAAACAGAGGAGTGCTATAATTAAAAATAAAGCCATTTCATTCCAGCCATGCCCTGCACTGCAGTCCTCACCTTTCAAAATGCTTTCCCCACACAGGGGGGGGGGAAATTTCATGAAATTGCTTTGGAGAGGATGCATGCCTGGTGGATTTCACCCCCGAAGGAACTCATGACAGCAAAAAACGTGTGATGCTTTGCACTTCCACTATCACCTTTCAACGGGGGTTCTCAAAGTACTCTGCAAATGCTAACAGGGTGAGCTCCACAGAAATGTGTCTTCGGGAAGTTTTCCATTTATCAATTCCAGTCAATTTTCTTAGTGAAGTTTTTAACACCACCATAATTTTTTCTCCCCAGGATGTCACTTCATTCTGCTCCAAGAAGGTCAAGGAAGGGTGAAGCAAACTCCTGCAGGTTGTTCAAGGACCTTCCTGACACTTTACAAACTTTACATTTCAGTCTTGTATTGCTTTTAATGCAGATGGGATTGAAGAAACTTGGTAAAATCACAACCAAGTACATAAAATCATAGACTAGAATCATAGAATGGCTTGAGTTGGAAGGGACCTTAAAGATCATCTAGTTCCAATCCCCCTGCCATGGGCAGGGACTACTTCCACTACCAGGTTGCTCAATGCCTCATCCAGCCTGGCCTTAAACACCTCCAGGGATTGAGGGGGCATCCACAACCTCTCTGGGCAACCTCTTCCAGCGTCTCACCACCCTCACAGCAAAGAACTTCTTTCTTCTCTTCTCCAGCCTAAATTTCCCCTCTTCCAATTTGCATCCATTACTCCTAGTCCTGCCATCACATATTCTTCTAAAAAGTGCTACCCCAGCCTTTTTGTAGCCCCCTGAAGGAGGTGTTGAGGAGCACCTCTGAGGTCCCCCGGAGCCTTGTCTTCTCCAGGCTCAACAACCCCAACTCCTTCAGCCTGTCCTCAGAAGGGAGGTGCTCCAGCCCTCTCATCATCCTTGTGGCCCTCCTCATGCCTTAAACAACCTGCTGCTTAAAACCAGCTGCCCCAGGGATGTGCTGGAGCAGCATCCTCTGCTCTGAAACCCTGAACTGCTCATTTCCCAGAGCAGAAGGAAGCACAGACCTGGTGTTTTCTCAGAGCTGCTGTGATAGAGCCCTGGAGGTGAAAAATGTATGATTGGTATCACAGATGTGACTCACCACTGCAAGGTGTGGGACCTTGGGATGAGCACTTTTCCCATGGAACCACAGACATCCCAGTTATCCATGATTTTCCAGGCAGCCAGCCATGATGGAAGGGCTTTTTCTCACCTGTTGGTTTCTTACCACAGCTGGTTTCACATCAGTTTCTCAGAAGAGGATATCTCTGTCTCCATCACTTAGTACAACCCCCTAAAACCTGCAGCTAAATGCCCATTACTGTGTCCTCCCTCACCATTCATTTCTGCATTTTTCCTCATTGTACACCTTTGGAAACAGTAGCAGAAATCACAACATCCTANTATGATTGGTATCACAGATGTGACTCACCACTGCAAGGTGTGGGACCTTGGGATGAGCACTTTTCCCATGGAACCACAGACATCCCAGTTATCCATGATTTTCCAGGCAGCCAGCCATGATGGAAGGGCTTTTTCTCACCTGCACTGTGGTTTCACATCAGTTGCTCAGAAGAGGATATCTCTGTCTCCATCACTTAGAACAACCCCCTAAAACCTGCAGCTAAATGCCCATTACTGTGTCTTCCCTCACCATTCATTTCTGCATTTTTCCTCATTGTACACCTTTGGAAACAGTAGCAGAAATCACAACATCCTAGAGAATTCAATCTCTCACTCTTTAATCTTCTAGGGTATGATTTCTTCCCCATCACCTCCCCAAGAACTTTTAAAATTTTGTTTAAGTAAAAGCAAAACACTTGGAAAAGATAAAAATCCCACAGGACTGAACCACACCAGGTCACCAACCACCTCTGTTTTCATTTGGGCTGCAGATAAACTCCAACCTCATTCCTTATCTTGAAAGTTGCAGTCATCCACCTTGGAAGCCAAATCTTCTACTGGTGTAAGACAGTGAAATCAAAGGCACTCTGTGTATTTACACCAACTGAAGTTCTGCTTTGCTGAAACCCACAGCAGACATTAGGTAATTGCATTGAGCAGTGAATCAAAGAAATGCCTGGGTTTTTTTCCCCCTTTTTTTTTTTTGCTGACAACTTTAAAATCACGCTTTTCATGTGTGAAATGAAAGATTTGTATAATTGCTCATCCTTTGAACTCCAGTTTATTAAAACTGTGACACGCACATTAAAATGAGATTCTATAAAAAGGGAGGAGAAACAGGCCGTTAGTAATTGCCACCACGCAGGCACTTGGGAACAGGAACAGCAGCCATTTGGTGTCACTGTTAATGAACAAGCTTTCCAGAGTTGTGACAAAGTCCCTCTAAGGGCCAAAGGTGAATAAAGAAATACAGGTTCCTTAGTGCTTGATTCATGTATCAACCTCACTATCTCTGCAAGAGAAGCCAGAGCTCATTCTTATGGATGTCTAGTCCACTTGGACCAGAGTTATAACACCAGGGAACCAATCTAAGAAGTTGTCACTTTTGTCACTTGCACAAATCCAAGAGAAGATGCAACTTGCCAGCACAGCATTTAGGTTTCATTCAGACCACTGCTACCTTTCATATTCAACTCAACTTTTGGGGGGAAAAAAGACTCAGGAACTTACTCTGGGTCAATTTAAGTTGGAGCCCTCAACATGAGAAGGACAGATCCAGAGGAGGCCACGAAGATGATGAGAGGGCTGGAGCACCTCCCTTCTGAGGACAGGCTGAAGGAGTTGGGGTTGTTGAGACTGGAGATGAGAAGGCTCAGGGGGGACCTCAGAGGAGCTTCTCAATACCTGAAGTGTGGGAGCTACAGAAAGGCTGGGGGAGGACTTTTCAATAGGGTCCAGGATGGCAAGACTAGGGGTGATGGATGCAAATTGGAAGAGGAGAGATTCAGGCTGGAGATAAGAAAGAAGTTCTTTGCTGTGAGGTTGGTGAGATACTGGAAGAGGTTGCCCAGAGAGGTTGTGGATGCCCCCTCAGTCCCTGGAGGTGTTTAAGGCCAGTGGAAGTAGTCATTGCCCATAGCAGGGGGGTGGGAACTAGACAATCTTTAAGGTCCCTTCCAACCCGAACCATTCTGTGATTCTGAGTAACACAAGAGTCCATCATTTGCACAGTATCACAGTATCAGGGGTTAGAAGGGACCTGGAAAGATCATCTAGTCCAACTCCTGACTGCTACCCCACAACCTCTTGTAGTAAACTTCACTGCTGAAAATCCCTGAAGCTCTGTTTGGGGGGTGTGTAATACAGGACAGGCTGCTTTCCCTGCCTGTTTTGTATGCATTTCCCCACACTTCCTCTGCTGGCCAGCAGCCAGATGCAGAATACCAACTAGGAAGACCCTTGATCTGACCCAATATTTTGATTTTTGCCCATCTGAGAAGGGAAAAAAGCACTGCAATTTTACAACTTCCCTGCAGCCTTCCATGGCTGTGATAACTGTACTAGTTTAAATCTATTACATTCATCTTGAATCCAGCTCCAGAATACTGACAAGCAAGATTTGTTCCTGCTGTGACTTTACTGTCTTAGCAACAGGAACTTGTGAGTCAAAACTCCTATCGAAAAGAATCCGCTTTAAAGTAGTTGAGAGAGCACCTTCTGAGAGATGCAAATGTTGTTTATGTGCTAAAGGGACCAGCAGAACATAGAAATTGCATCAGTTGTACCCTGAAGATAGACCAGAAGATGCAGACAATGAAGAGATGAACAAGCCACACATTCCTTCAACTCATCAACCCCCCAAGGAGACCAACAGCCTTTCTTCTACCTAAATAGAACTAGTGAAACCCACCAGCTGAGGCACCAAAGCAGCACAATGAAACAACTATTTAGTTCTCTTAAAGCACAGGCAGAGATAGCTGCTGTCCACACAGCCACACCAGGCACAGGAGATGTCCTCTGAAGCACAGCTCTACTACTCTTTGCCTTTCTCTACTTGTGAAACCTTGCAAGCAACTGATCTCAAAGCTGCCTGAGTCCAAATAAGACATGTCAGTGAGGAATTTAAGGTGATAAATCCATGTTCAAATGGGGGGTAGCTGCTTTCAGGAGTGTCTCAGCCAGCAGATGGTTGGGAGATAAGAAGCTGGAGGGTGGTGAAGAGCAAAGGACCACAGCTGAAGCTGGAAGGACCTAACTGTCCATCTGCCTGCAGCCTCAGGGTCCAACCACCAAAAAGTGAGGAGAGATTCACTACCCCTGATTAAATGACAGGTTTCTAGACTTCTTTTAGAAGCAATGGAGACAGAGTAATTACTTTAGAGGCTGAATCATCTTGTTTCTCAAAGGAAAACATGCTTCTCTTTCCCTAGTACTTACAGAATATCCCCACTCTGCCCAGCTCCTGAACGCACTGAGGCAGTGGTGATGGCAATAAAACTTTGTACCTCCACTGCAGGGTCTAAAGCAAAGGTTCTCACACATGATCCCAGCCACATGTCCCCCAGATACAGAGCTGCTTACGTACTAGCTGATTAAAAGTAAAAAGTGAAAAGGAAAACTCTGTGCAAGAAGAAGGGAAATTGACAGGGTTATTTGAGATTTGTCCCCTCTGCTGAAGTGACTGTCAGTGTTAAGAACATTTCTTACAATGCCTGTGAAAGAATCAGATGGGAGCAGCAGTGACTGCTGCTCAGGAGAGAGTCATTCAAATAGATTCAGGCCATTTCTCCTGTCATCCTAATTATTGTTGTAATAGAATGGGATGCAGGGAGAAAAAGGGGGGGGGAAAAAGTGGTTAAACTGACAAGGCCTTTCTTTCAGTTCTAAGTCCCTCAAAATCCTAGTTCTCTGGATTTACATGATTTATTAACAGCATCTCCTACAAAGTAGAACAAAAGCATTAACCACTCAGGATAAATCCTTGTGCTGAGCTGGCTGTGACCAAGTCTCTGTGTTACCTCAGAACATCAGCATGGTGACAGGACACACAGCACACTTTGGCAAAACCTCTCCAAGAGACAGATGGAGCCATTCAGGATGGGGTTTGTACTCTGTGTCCACTGAGACATCTCCACCTCCTTGCCTGATGTATAGACTGAAAAAGGCAGAGAAAAGCTTAGGGGCTCTCCTGGGATGGCTCAGCAGAGGCAAGGGCAAACTGCTCACAATGGCAGGCAGGGGGATGCTGCTGCACATATCTTACAAGCATCTCAGGGATACCACAGTCCCATTGTTACTGGAGTACAGTGAACCCCATACTGGATTCAGCTCTCAGTGAATTGTGTCAGTTCCCATAAAAAGAGGAAGGTGAGCTGTGAATCACACACATCTGCAGACAAAGCCATGCCTGAGTGTGTGGCTCAGCCTGTCTCTGCTCCCAGAGCACTCTCTGATGTTCTACAGTCAGGGCCCTAGAGGCCCTATCAAAACACTTAGTCTGTGTTGTCACTACAGGAGTGTAAAAGAGTCACAAAGATACCAATGACCCATAAAAAGGGAGATATTTTTATGAATTGCTGTTTCAAAGACTATGAGCTCATCCTTTTCAATTCCTTTGGTTGCAGTAACACAATCACACAGAACACACAGCAATAGTGCAAAGGCCCAAAGGTGCTCTCCTGAGCAGAGGCAGAATCATAGAATGGTTTGGATTGGAAGAGACCTTCAAGATCATCTAGTACCAACCCCCCTGCCATAGACAGGGACACCTCTGACTAGACTGGTTAGCTCAATGACTCATCCAGCCTTAAGGGACCTCTTGGGATGGGGCAGCCACAACCTCTCTGGGCAACCTCTTCCAGTGTCTCACCACCCTCACAGCAAAGAACTTTTTTATTATATTCAGCATGAATCTTCCCTCTTCTAATTTACATCCATTATTCCTAGTCATTCCTTCACATATGCTATTAAAAAGTCCTACCCCAGCCTTTCTGTAGCCCCCTTCAGGTACTGAGAAGTTACCCGGATGACCCCCTGAGCCTTCTCCAGGCTCAACAACCCCAACTCCTTCAGAAGAGAGGTGCTCCAGCTCTCTCATCATCNAGAAGAGAGGTGCTCCAGCTCTCTCATCATCTTCATAGTCCTCCTCTTGGACCCACTCCAACAGCTCAATGTCCTTCTTATGTTGAGGGCTCCACAACTGAACAGACAGGAGGGGGGAATGTCCATGTGTGTAAATGCAATAATGAATCCAAAACACTCCCAGAACAATGGAGTTTCCCAAGAGACAGAAAACATTTTGTACAAAGACGAGCACAAGCTGAGAGAACAGAATTCAAACATTGTAGCAGATGGCAAATTAACTGAATTGGGCTCTTCTCTCACAGAACTGTGTGTCCACGTATATGTGCACGTGTGTTTTGTGGGCATCTCACCACCATCCTGTGACAAAGCTATTGCTGCACTCATTATCTTGCCCACAGAAACAAGCCTAAGCCCTTTGGGTGCCCATGGAAGGTTCCCCATGTATGTTAATACCCAGGATTGGATGTTAATGAGCTCTCACCAAACTAAGATGGCAGTGTGGTGGGATGGAGAGTGCACAGAGCTGCTGATTGGTTCCTCTACCTCATGAGCAGTAGAAAGTGCCACTTGAGATAGACCTAACTGGTCTTACAGCCTCAAAGATCCCCCAGCTGCCCATAAGATCATCCCAATTGAGTTTTCCAGCAGATGGTCCTTACATTACATCAGTGTGTTGAAGTGTTAAAGTACCATTAAGAAAATTGGTCACAGGACTCAGAATTAAACCCTTGGCTAATTTCAAACTGGCAATCCCACAGAATCACAGAATATCAAAGATTGGAAGGGACCTCAAGAGATCATCTAGTCCCATCCCCCTGCCAGAGCAGGAACACCCAGATCAGGTCCCACAGGAAGGTGTCCAGGTGGGGTTTGAATGTCTCCAGAGAAGGAGACCCCACACCCTCTCTGGGCAGCCTGGGACACTCTTCTCTCACCCTCACCCTCAGAAAGTTTTTTTCTTCTATTTCTGTGGAACCTCCTGTGTTCCAGCTTGCACCCATTGCTCCTTATCCTATCACTGGGGGTCACTGAGAAGAGCCTGTGTCCAGGAGGATTCTGAATCTCTCCAGAGAAGGAGACCCCGCACCCTCTCTGGACAGTCTGAGCCACTGTCTCCACCAGGCAAATCTGCCCCTTAAGGGCCAGAGTCCCATAAAATGCACAGAAATCCCAAGAAGGAAAAATCAGAATTTGACAACGTGCTGGTTTGTTTAGCCCTTCTGCTCCCAAAGCCTGGGTTCTGCCTGTGTTTAGTTTTTAATTTACATGCTGACTTTGCTCCACACTTTACTCCAAGTGTGTATTGGCAAAGCTCCTGCAATGCAGTTATTAAACTCTGATACATGTGTAGGTGTATAATTGCAGAGAGGATTTTTTTTTTTAATAATGTATTTTGATCCTTCTACAAATATAGAACATTATTATCTGTAATTACCGCATGCTTATCTAAATAACTGCATATTGTTCCCCCTCCTGCTGAAGACCATGGTCTTTCTATTCATGACACAGCTACAGAGATGCTAAGTTCACAAGTGTGCTCTCCACACCACCAATTACAGGGAGGATGTTTATGCATCACATAAGTGGAAAAGCAAATACACACAGAGAGAGCTTAAGAAAGCATTAAATCTAGAGAGGGAAGACTCTCAAGCCATTGTGTGAATTTGAAGATGAATAAAACCGTACCAAACTCCAAAAGAGTTCTTGTCAAGTCTTGCAGCAGGTGGGTTGTTCAGTTAAGAGGCAAAAAACTGATACTTAGGGAAATAACTTTGTTTTTATAGTTCTGTTGCAGACTTGCTGGGCACGTCACCAGACGATGCAGATAATCAGCCATCAATTATGGATGACAGAAATACCAGATGGATTTTTTTCTTCTCCCCCTCAGATCAGATCTACTGGAGATCAATTTCCATTTTCAAATTCTTTCAGTTTAACTTCACCCTGTTTTCACTCCCACAATCATAGAATCATAGAATGGTTTGAGTTGGAAAGGACCTTAAAGATCATCTTGTTCCAATCCACCTGCCATGGGCAGGGACACCTCCCACCACACCAGGTTGCTCAATGCCTCATCCAGCCTGGCCTTAAACACCTCCAGGGATTGAGGGGGCATCCACAGCCTCTCTGGGCAACCTCTTCCAGTGTCTCACCACCCTCACAGTAAAGAATTTTTTTCTTATCTCCAGCCTAAATCTCCCCTCTTCCAATTTGAATCCATTACTCCTAGTCCTGCCATCACATATCCTATTCAAAAGTCCTACCCCAGCCTTTCTGTAGCCCCCTTTAGGCACTGAGAAATTACTAGACCAAGTAGCTCAATACTTCATCCAGCCTGGATTTAAACACCTCCAGGGACGGGGCATCCACAACCTCTCCGTGCTAAATATAATATAATACAATATAATGTCTAAATATGGGCTTTTAGAAAGAAGGATAGTTTCCTTACCATGAATAAAGACAACATGTATTTCTTAATGGCATCTTTCTGCTATATGAGAGTGGGGGCAGAAGGGACAATGACACCATCAGTGGCACTGATGAAGTTCAGGTGATGTTAACACATCTCTGAGTTCACTGAGCTGACCTTGTGCTTGTTCAAACTCTCCTTTGTTTCACAAACAGAAATGAAGGCAGTGGCAGAATATCCAAAAATACTGCCCAAACTTTTTCAAATCTACTCCTGACTGGCTTCACAACGTGGCATCGTTTCCACATTTATCCAACAAGTTTGTGAGCTGCTGTGAATTCTGATTCTCATCAGGCTGAAATATTGACAGTCTGGTACATTTGAATTGCAGTGCTCTCCAGAGCTGGATTGGAAAGTGATTATTTGAAATATAATTGACAGTGCCATCCATATGAACCAGGTATAAGCACTGAATGGCTGGAGGCAGGCTCTGTAGGAGGCCCATCATTACATTTGCATTTGTAGGAGAAGAAAGATCATTTTGTCCTTGCAATAATTTCCTGTTTCTTTGTTATCTTTCTGAACATTGCCCCTGTCAAATAATGCATATTCTGTTCATCAGTCTTCTACATGTATATATTTTATAGTTCATTGCTGCGGTTACTTGACAGACTTCTTTAACCCTTTTTCTCTGAACACAGACTATTAATAAAAGCATTTGCAATTTTCCATGGCTTTTTTTTTTTTCTACAGATTGTTCTGAGAAGCAAAATCATTGTTATTGTGCCTGAATTTACTGGGGGCTCTTTTTAAAAAAAAAAAAAAGAAAAAATGTCTCTAACAATAGCAATGAGGATGGAGAGAAGTTGAAATTACTTTCCTCTGCAAAGTGGGTCTGGAATTTTAACATGGTGATTTTTCCAGGAGAAAAGCTTAAGGGATCTTATCAAATGAATTTTGCCATCAGAGTAAGAGATCTGTCTTCGGGTGGGGAAAATATATTTTAATGTGACAGAGGGCTTTGAGGGACTTTGACGGAATTCATTTTGCTGGCAGATATGATCTAGGTATTAGACAAAACCACATTTCGTCACTAGAACACTGTTAGCTGTTTGACATAATGTGTTTTGGAGACCATCGGGATTTAGTGGAAGTGACAGTCATTTTCTTGCCAATGAAGCACTGGGTTATTGTTTCAGGAGAGAAAGACAGCTCAAACATGAGCAGGAGAGTCTTTTTAAATAGGGCCAAATATTAGAACTCATCACAGAATGTCAGAGTTTGGA
>VZTY01014777.1:0-18945 GCA_013400935.1 Turnix velox
GCTAGACAGGCAGGGGGAGGAGGGATGGTTTTGTACTCGTGCTGGGAGTGTCTCCCGATCTTCCATGGGATGCTTCTGGTTGGTGCTTCCCATATTAGGGACAGACGTGTAGCTCTAGCATAGCTTCTCCTCGGTCACCCCGAGCTTGGTGACAGGTGCTGTTTCCTCCCCACCAGTGTTAATGAGCTGTGAGCTGATGACCTGCCATCCCTGGGGCGTGGGATCCCTATTCCCTCTGAGTTTTCCCTTGCCTGGAGCCTACCTTGCTGGTGGAAGTAGGTGCAGAGTCGAGCCCTGAGCAGCTTGTGTCTGCCTGGGATGAGGGTTATTTCAATTCAATAGGGACAGAAACGTCAGGTCAGTGGAGCTTGGACATGGTGCAGGAACACAGGCTGGAACTGCCCAAAGGGTTATGCAGGGTCACTCACTTGGTGCTAGTTGCTGTGGAGTTAGAGGGATAAGGGGATGCCAACTTGGTGCAGACCCTGGCTCTGGCAGGGGCAGCTGGCTCAGGAAGTGGATTTCTTGAAGAAAATGTCTGGATGGGACACTTTCCCCATGGGAGCTGGCATTGCCTATACGGAAACCTGTACATGCTGGGGGAACTAGATGTGCTGCCTCTCCAGCAGCCGGCCTGACCTTATAGACTGCTCTCTTCTGGTGCTTTTGTTCCCCACGTCTTTTAAACCGAGCACAATTGTAATTGCAGAGAGGGCACCAGAGCCTGTTTCCTTGCTATGACTCGAGGAATTGATGTCCCATGTTATTCCTTCTGGGGGCTTTGGACTTCATCATGACTGTACATCAATTTCTCAGCATCCTGCCTTTCACCATCAGCTTTCCCTGGCTTGTTACTTCCTTTCTGTTCCTTTTCTGTATGATTTGAAGTAAGGGTGGTGCTCCCAGCCCTGCCTTCCAGCTCCCACAGAGTTGCTTTGCCCTGCTGGCAGTGTCCAGGGGAGGTGATGCCAGGTCATAACTTGGAAAGTAGAGCACCATCAGGCTTTATTAAAAATCCTAGTAAGTGGTTGTGCTAAGGCCATAAAGCATGCCAGACAGTGAAAAGCAGATAAATCTACTAATTATTTGCTCATTTAAAAAGGCTTCCAATAAATCCTTTTAAGGTGATCCCATAAATCTCTCCAACATCATTAAGGCCAGTTGTCTTCAATTCTTATCTTCCCCCCAGGGAAGTTTTTTTATAGGTCTACAAATGTTGCATTTTTAGGGTTTGTATTGCAGATATAACCCAAGTCTGACAAGCTCATCCAACAAAAGTGACCCTCAGCAATCAGGGAGCAGCAGATCCTCCCTGGGGAGACAGATGAAGCCCCCGAGACTGTCATCTCTTGTCTTGCACCTCCAGGAGCAACCTCTCTGGTGTCACCAAGATTGGATGGAGCCCAGAGGGAAGGGGCCTTCTCACCTAGAGCTATGGGTCTGGATGTCTGTGAGCTCATATTGCTTTGCTGAGCTATTGAGAAGCCCCTCTTGGCTGCTCCTCTCCCTGTGGTTTGGCTGCGAGTTCAGGGGACCAGCCCATTCCCAGCCCAGATTTGCTCCAAGGTCTGGCTCCCCAGGACACATTAAAAACCTGCAGGAAAAGCACCCCCCATCCACCTTTCATGGGCACTTCTCTACTGGTAAAAAAAATTAAAGCCCTGAAGTCTTGAAATGGCAGCATGTGAGCTGCCAAGACCAGGTTGCTTCCTGACATGGCAACAGCTGCTTTTCCCCACTCTACTCAGCAGAGCAGTCCTTCCTTCAACCACAGCTGACCCTCCTTGGCCCCACCACCTCTCACTTGCATCCTAGGTAGCCTGGAGATGAGTTGGCAGGAGAGATGTTGTGCCAGCTCCGTGCCTTTCCTGGCTGCTTTGTGCTCCTCTCTGTGGTGCAGGCTCTGCTGCAGCTCAGAGCTTGCATCTCATGTTCCAGCCAACACTGCCATTAGCAGTGCTCATATTAGTTTGCTCATTACATCAAGGTGTTCCCCTCACTGGGTTCTTGCTTTGGTGCCACGGAGAACAAGGCTAGCTGATGGTCTCAAGCTCAGGAGATGTTTCTTCCTTAACCCTTTTGTTTGGGACATGGAGAGAGTGACCAGGTAGCTTCCTGATGTCCCTGCTCAAAGTCGCTCTGGGCTGGAATCCCAGCAGGCTCTGGTCAGAACTGCTCCTGGGCACCTGCTTTGTTTAATGCCTCTCAGCATTTTATGAATGGCTTCATTTACCCACCAAACTGATGCAAAATATAATAGACTTTGAGCAAAAAGATAATGAGCTTTGGCATCTGAATGCCCTAAGAGTTTTAACACCCAGTGATCCTGGAGCTTTGAGCAGGGGAGCATCTCCTCATGGAATAGCTGTGATTTCATTGTCTGACTGTAGTTACTTGATGATTTTTTTTTTTATTTTTTTTTTTTTGTCTCAATCTAGTGACATCAGGGGGAAGCATCAACTCCCATGGTCTGGGCAGGGGGCTATGGCTGCAACTACTATTGATTGGGCTGGGCTGAAGCTGTTTCCCCCTGCTACCTCCACACCCTCTTGCCCTGGGATCAGGGAGTGATTCCCCAGGCAAATGTCACCAGCAGCCTGATTTAAACTGACAGCAATACAGAAATTCAGATGCGAGCCTGACTTTTGTCCTGTGTCCCCTGCTCTTGCTCAGGTAGTGGCTGCTGGCTCTCCTTTATTTTCAAGTTTTACTACAATGAGATGACAGACCCAGCAAGGATTAAGGTTCTGACTATGCTTCTCTTGCTTCTCTTACTGAGATGTTACTTGATTTTTTTTCTTTTTTTTTTTTTTTCCCTTTTTTTTTGGGGGGGGGGGGGGGCCGTGTGGCTATTCNGTGGGGGGGGGGGTGGGGTGTGTCTTCCTGTGCTTTATGATGGTGAAAAGCCTTGCATGCGTCTTCCAGAGTTTGGCCAGTTCAGCCAGTGCCACTAAGATCCTCCTCAGTCATCCAGCAACCATATCCCAGATACCTGAGAATATGAAAGAAAAAGTGAAGAAAGAAAAAAATTTTTTTCATTTCATTTTGGTGTATGCTCCTGGCCAGATGGATGGAAACTGCCTTTTTTCTGAACCCTGTTGACCCAGAGTGATACCGAGGCTGTGGCAATTGATCATTATGGTTAAGGGGGAGATGTAGAAGAGCAGCGAGAGCCCTTGTTACCACTGGATGCAATGAAGATTGGTCCAGAGCCTGTCATGCTCTTCCCTGCCCAGGGGACAGCCTGCAGTGACAGCCAGCGATGACAACTTGGCTTTGCATTGCCTGCATCAACAGTGGCAACTCATGCTGTGATTTTTCCCCTGCTGGAAATGACAGGGCTGTCCCCCTCCTGCCATTGCTCCTTGCTGTGGGGGGAAACCATCCCCAGCGCTGCCTTCCCACGCCGAAGTGCCCCTGCCTGGCCCCCTCGGTGTTTCTCTGATGTGGCTGCCGAAGGATGTGGTGGCCATAAAAGAGTGAGCGCGGTGAGGTGCGAGGGGAGGGGAGGCAGTTGGCTTCCTGTTAGCACCAGGGTGACAAGACACGGTTCTTCCCCACCGGCCGGTTCCCAGCCCCACTCCCTGCACCGCAGCCTCCATTGACAGTTATTTACTGAAACAACACGCAGTGTGTGAACTCCCTCTAGGCCAAAAATAACTGCTGCCCCATTAACTCCCACTGTTTGTTTGTTTTCAGCCTGGTTTCTGCCCTTATCGCGGGCAGGGAGCCTGCTTGCTGGGGGAACTGGGGAGTGAAGTTATCACTCTCCCCCCACGGCCATTACTGGGGGAAATCTTTGGGCTTCAAGACCTCCTTGTTCCCTGTTCTGAGAGATTTTGGGTTGCACTGGGTAAAAATCTGCAACAACCAGACTGTGGGCTGGTTGAAATTTTGCTTTATGATGTGCAAAGGAGACACCTGGAGGTGCCCCTTGCATGGACAGAGCAGCTGGGTCACATTGAGGTGTCCCTCAGCCCTGCTTGCTCCTCAGGTTTCTAGGGACCTGATTGGATTTTAGGGCCATAGCAATGCTTTGTGGCCACCTGTGGCTTCAAGTGTCAGGAAAAGGGCCAGTAAATGTCCCAGTAGGTGCTAAGCAGAGTCTCAATCAGGTTTGAGTACTGAGGTGGGAGCAACTGCCCCTGGGGAGCTCCAAACTCCTTCTAACTCTGCCTGTGGGGCAGGTTTTGCTTAGCTTTCCTGGGAGAAGCTGCAGAGGGACCCTCTGAAACAGGCTTTCATTTTGGTATGTGGTCTTTCAGCTAGATCTCAGGGCTAAAAACGATGGGATTTGCTCTCTCCATGGTTCAAATAAGTTGGATCTGTCACGGAGGTGAATATTTTTCATGCTGGGTGAAATCAGAGCCTACAATTCCCACGCTGGCTGGTCTCTTGGCTGCTTCTGCATCTCAACCTCGAGACTTCACCTCTGCCTAATTAAAACTGATCATCACAAAGTGCCAGGCTGGGGGAATTAAAATGTCCTCACCCAAGGATCTCCCAAGTAAAGTTGACTTTGTGGGGAAGGGTCCAGTTCACCATGGGGAAAGGCTTCTCTGCTGAGGGCTGTGGGAGAGCTATGCATTCATCAGAATGGTCTTCTTGCATCTGTGAGGAAGATTGAGCTCTGTATGGAACAATCCCAGCCTTGCCTGAGTGTTCACGGTCTCTGTCAGACTTCCTCAAAAGAAACCATCTCATGCAATCACTGATGTGTGCATATCCCTGTGATACCCTCCCTGAGATAAAATGGAAAAGCCAATGAGGAACTGAGGGAGCTGAAAGAAATATTATCTAGGAGGTTTTGGGCTGCTGTGAGTCACAAAGAGCAGTAGCTGTTCAGGTTGATTCATTTGGGCAGGCAATCTCCCAGGCTGTCATTGCCATCCAGGACCCACTTTATCTCCATTAACCTGTTTGTGGAAGAAGGTGATTGTGCTGAACTATGGGGAACACAACTCTGCACAGCTTTTCTTCCTGCTTACCCTAACCAGATTTTGTATCTGGAGGGCTGGGGACCCAGAAGTTGCCAGCTTGGGTCTTTTATTTGTTGGCCCTACTCATGTGTTTATAGTTATCAACATGATTTCAAATTTTAGGACATTCTTTCCAGTATTTCTCTCCTCTTTTGACAGACACTTTTTCCAGCAAGAGTCATGGTCAGGGCTGAGCAATGGCTGGGCAAGTGTAGAGAGGACCTTTGTCACTCAGCATGCTCCAGTGGATCACAAGATGGCGTGGGGCTGGGCAAGAAAGGGAGCTCTGCGCAGACAGGCTGTGGGATGCTGCTGGCTGTGCCATCATGGATGCCAGCTGGAAGCAGCCACCTTGGGTGGGGATTCAGCTGTCCAAAGTCTTCCCATGAGATTTTGTTGGGCTCTAGATGATGATGGGGCAGGCTGATAGCACTCACAGAATTCTTCCCACTAAGAAGCCTCAGCAGCACCTGCTTCTTAACCTTTATTTTAAGACAGCACACAGGGAGGTTCATGACAACCACAGCAGCTCCAGCACACAGTTGTCTTGTGTCTCATGAGAGCACTTTCGGCTCTGCCCTCTGCCTCCGAGGTCACTGCTGCAGGGCTGGGTGCACTGCCTGGAAGGGATTTCCTTGCATCGCAGCCAGCTTCAGCCATCCCACCTCTCCCAGCTGGCCTCTCCTTGACCACACTTGGGACCTCCTCCCTTTCCTTCCCATATCCTCTCCTTTGGGAGCAGATCCTGTTTGTGGTGGACCCCTGAGGTTTTGCCCATTGGGCAGTTCCTTGTTTCTGGCTGTTTCTTTGTCAGATCCGGTCAGAGGTTGTTGTTTGGTTTTTTGTTTTGTTTGGTTTTTTTTTTTAACCAATTCTTCAGAAGTATTGTGTTTTTCATTTTGGTTGCTGCTTTGCCCTGGGTACCCTCTGGAGTGGCACAGCAATGTGGTGGGATGGAGGTGACCTGAGGACGGGCAGGGAGGGCAGGAAGCCAGGCATGGTGGCATGGTGCCCAAACCAGAGCCTTTGGCACAGGGCTGGCAGAGAGGGGCTAATGCTCTCAGCCAGGTTTGTCCCCTGGAGCAGGGGAACAGTAGGATGGAGTCATAACAGTCTCTGCTGGTGCCTCCAGCAGAAGACCTGGCTCCTCTCCGCACTGCACAAAGCTTGAGGAAAGGTGAGGTGAGGCATGGGTTTGCAGAGATACAAGAAGAGAGCAGAATTCACCTGCCAAGTCCTTGTCCCCAGGTAGATTGTAGAATCATAGAATGTGCTAGGTTGGAAGGCCCTAAAAGTGATCATGATGTCTCTGCTCCTAACACTAAACCCAACCACTACACTCCCCAGCCACTCCTGTGTAGCAGGTGAGCTCACAGGAGCATGTGAGGGGTTATGCTGTGGCTACCAGTGTGTCTGCCTGTGGGTCTGGACCCTACAACTGAAACAGTTTCTGACTCCTGAAGGATTTCAGGACACAGCTCATGTTCAAAGCCCAGGGCACAAAACTTCCTGGCAGCCCAACAGCCCTTGCATGAAGCCAGTCTGGGAGTGGGTCCCAGGGGATGCTGCAGTGGCCATATTGGAGGCTGTTATCCTTAGCATTGTCCCCAGATGGATCAAGTTCTGGAGGTGTTGGAGGGTGGTTTTTGGAAGGATCTGCCTTGGGGGATGCTGAGGTGCTATGATGCTGTGAGGCAATGAGGTCCTTTTCAGCCTGTCCCTTTTGGGATGCCTTGGCCTTGCCCTGGCTCTGAGTAAGCCTAGTGCCTGGACTGAGGCTCAGGGGCTTCATCTTGCAAGACCACTGGAATAACCAAAGGTTAAACCCCACTGTACCAGCTCAGCCAGGAGCATTTTTGCCATTTCACTCTCTCCATGCTCTTGTGACACAAAAAGCAAAGCTGCCAGTTTGCCCGGAATGACCCCTGTGCCCTACAAACCTAACCCCTTCCTTGAAAAGACAAAAATCCCATTGCCTTGCACCTCCATCTGTTTAGCGAACAGTTTAACCTAACAAGATTAGCATTTGAGGTCGTCTCTTCTTTTACTTTTTCCCCCACCGTTTGCAAAGAAAACAGCATTGGATTTAGGACAAAAGCTTGAAACCCCTCATTTGTGAGTAGCACAGCCTTTGGAAGCCAGTTTTGTTCCAGAGTTATCTGGGGAAAGGGCTTGTGAATCTTCCCCTAAAGCAAACAGTAAGGCGCCCAGCCCTGGGGAGGATGGAGTAAGAGCCCAGCACAGCACACCTGCATCCAGCTTTGGCATTTGGGAAATTCCATGGAATGGCACTTTAGAAGGAAGGGGCCTTTTAGATCATCAAGTCCAACTTGTCAATCCAACTCTGACAAGAGTATAAACTGTGTCTCTAAGCTCTATGTCTGCCTAGTTCTTAAATATCTCCTGTGATGGCGCCTCAGCCCCTTCCCTGGGCACTCTGTTCCGATGTTAGATAACCCTTTCAGCGTCAACATTTTTTCTAGTAACCCTCCCCTGGCAATTTGAATGCATTTCCTCTTGTTCAATGGCCTGTTCCTTGGGAGAAGAGCCCAACCACCCCTGGCTACACCCTTGTTTCAGGGAGTTGTAGAGAGCGAGAAGGTCTACCCTCAGCCTCCTTTTCTCTAGGCCAAATTAACCTGCATAGAGACAGGAATGCTTTTTTTTTTTTTTTTTTCTTTGTCCCTGTCTGCTTGTTCCTAAATACTGTCACATCCCACCATGAGCCCCTTCCCATGAGCTGGGCTGCCTGGCACTGCCCAGGGAGGTGCCAGTGGAAAGAGTCCCAGGGAATAATTGTCAGGGAGGAGGGGGGGGGAAAGGTAAATGGCTTGATTCTGGGACTGCTCTCCCCTCCCTCATCTCCTGCCTGGCCCCCCTCCCTTTTTGCCACATTGTGCTGAGCTTGAATCAGACCTTCACAAAGGGGATTAGAGGCCGGTTGCTGATAAATAGCAAAGCAGGTTGGAAGCGTGGGAACCAGCCATGGCGCAGCGCAGAGGGACATTCCTGCTCCAGAGGGCCGGGCGGGAGCAAAAGTCCGGGCTAACCCCGGGTCACCCGGGGGACCCAGCGCCTGAGAAGATTTGTTCGGACACTGGCTTTTGTTGTGCACAGTTCCGTGTCAGCCCAGCGTGTCTCTCCCCTCTATTGATGGGGAAGGAAAGCCCTATTGTCAGGCGCCCGAGGGCCCCCCTTTCACTCCTGCACTCTTGGGGTGACGTCAAGGCAGTACGTGGGAACGCGACTGGCCAGCCCCGGCTGGGGCGAGTGGTCCCAGCCATGCTCCATGTCTGCCAGTCCACTTAGAATCATAGAATAGTTTGGGTTGGAAGGGACCTTAAAGACACAAGACCCTGAGAGATGCTCAAAGGTTCCTTAGGAGCTGAGCATCACCTATAGGGTTGGGAGCTGTGCTTTCCTGCTTGCAATGTTGGGAAAGCTAGGGCCAGCATGGATGCTCCAGGGTGGGAACATGGAGAGCATTGTTCTTTGTCTGAGCCCCGTCATCATCATTGAAATTTCCCTGAGGGAGCCAGGATTGTGCCAAAAATTCATGCCAGGAAATGGCAGCTGGATAGGAACACAACCAAATTGCAGGAGTGTCTGTGGTGTCACCTCTTGCCCTACCTCAACATCCACTGATAGGTTGAGTGATTCCCTTATCCTCAGGCTCTTATTTGCTGACATAGTTTTCATTTTAACCTGGAGACCCCGGGAGAGGTGGAAGAAGGGCTTGGGTCTGACATACCCCTCAATCTGGCTTCTGCTCCGGCCTCTTCTCGGGAAGAGGACCAGCAGGGAATTTCCCCAGTGAAGCACTGTGAGATATGTAGCAGAAGCTGCCCTGAGCAGCTAAATGAAGCTCAGCTGCTCTGCATCTGCTGCTGAGGCTCACTGCAGCATCACGGAGCATCTGGGGACAGGCAGTGTGCCAGGGAGGGAGCCTGCTGGGAAAATCCCTCCATCCCTCTCCAGCTTTTCCCCCTCTGACAGTGAGGAGCTGCAAGTGACTTTGAACCTGGCAAGTTGCCTTACATCTACCATCCCTCCTCTCAGAAAATGAGCCAAGTGCCATGACTGGAACTTGCTCCCTGCCCTACAATGCCTGATTTCACTGTCAAAGCTTTGTTAAGAGCTGAGGGTCCAGCACCCCATCCTTCAGGGGCTCTTCAGGGACCAACACCGTGGGAATGACTCCAGAGCTATCCCCAAAAGCTGAAATGAGCCAGAATTGAATGGTCCAGGCAGCCACTTCCAAATGAGACTCACAGGGTTTGTGTCCAGCAGGGAGGCAAATGGGGAAAAATAACAAAATGTATTTGCTGACACACTGGAAGGAAAACCAAAAGCCTTGTCTATGAGCTGGGATTACCCTGGAGAAATGGGGCAGCCCAAGCAAGACAGCAGGAACGTGGCTGTTTGACTGCCAAGGGTGCAGGCTGCCCTTCCTGGGAAATCTGTGTGGGCAGCTGTAGAAATATTCCTGGAGGTCACTTGGGAGTCTAGGAGCTGAGGGGACAGTGTAGTTCTGTCAAGGCTGGGCAGCAGCCAAGTTTTTTTTTTTAGAAGAACCATGAAAAAAAAAAGGGGAACAGCTTCCCTTAAGCAGGATTTTCAGCATACACTGGTTCAGGTCCTTCCTGGTGGGTGGAAGTAGCAAGTGGCCACCTGGCCATGTTTTTGGACCATTGTCCAAAATGTCTTCCTGGCATTTCTGTGTGCCGGAGGCCAAGGATGCATTGTGACACTGCCAGCACTCACCCAAATCTGAGCACTGAGTCAGCACTTGGCAAGTCTGGAGTGCTCCTGGTGAGCCAGGGAGTGGTCATGGATGTGGAATGAGAATGGGGATAGAGATGGGAATGAGCAAAGGGATGAGGATGTCAATGGGGATGAGGATGGGGGTGGTAACAGGGATGCTCTCTGCTCAGAGCAGAGAGATGCTGTCAGACTTACCACCTTTGGTCAGGTCCCTGCACAAAACTAGCCATATTGTCCCTTCCCTTCCCATTTTTCTCTCTTTCTTGTTCTTACTCTCTCCCAGCTTTTTCTACTGTGCTCACACTGTGCCTTTCATCCAGCTGTGCTTTTCTTGTGCTCTGTTCCCGTTGGGTTTAACGCTGCTCATAAGGATTCCCATCCCTTCAACAGAGATACCATGTGCCCACACATCCAGACCAGTGTTGTGAAAGTGAAACCTTGTCACCCTGCAACCAGAATCCAAAGATAAGGCGTAACTGGACCATAAACAGTGGGGCTGTTTGCTGGGGTAATGGCAAGCTGCCCCAGGCTGGCAGTTGGACAGGGTTTTAATGCTGAGGAACTACCTTGTCATCCTCAACTGGAAGGATGCACAGACATCTGCATGCTGGGGTGGATGGTTCCCATCCCCACAGACTAGTTTTGCATCAGCACAGGTTGACAAAAATGGTCTGAGACTGGGAAATATGAATGAGATCAAGCGTACCTCAGCATCATCTCATGTGCAGGGAGAGCCAAAATAAATCCTGCTGCCTCGATTTCTCTGCAGCTAGACTGGGATCAGCCAGACTTTGGGGACCCTGAGCACTTTGCTGGTGACTGCAGAGGTGACAGAGGTGACCAGTCCTCACCTTCCACCCCCTCCTGGCCAGCAGGGCCTTCAGGGCAGCCAGACTCCATCCACTTGGTCCTCAAAGCACTGGGCAGAGTGCAGGTGCAGGTGGCCGGTGTTGAGGAGCTGTCACATGAGGGAATTCACTGGCACCTCCGGGCGGGAGATGAAAGTGCTGCTGGTGTTTGGTGTTTGGAGATGAAAGAGCCGGAGGGGCAGTGGCACAGGGAGGGGACAGGAGGTGAGGGGAAGCCTCACTGGTTGTTTTTCTTCTCATCTCTGCTGCACAGCAGGATGGCAGTGGCCAGCACCAGGCTTTCCCAGGGCCATGGTGGAGTGTGTCCTTGTGCCACAGTGCCACTTTCCCCTCCTGGCTCCCTGCTGAGACACTAAGGTGGCACTGGGACAGAGCAAAATGGATCTTTGTGTCTGCATGACCTGAAGTGCAATGGCTCGTCACTGTATAGAATGAGATGAAAGACGGGGAGAATTACTTGTTTCACCTTAAAATATTGCTTTTAAGGATTATTTTCACTGCCTCAGGGTGGCTTCATTGGTTCTGAATCTCTTTGGAATGACTGTGTTCAGGCAGACCTCAGACAGGGTGGAAAATCCAGTGCCATCCTCTAAACCCATCTCTCCATTTGTGTCTCCTGGCTGCTCTCCCAGCAGGTCCAGGCCTGTCACCCACCCTGGGGACAAGTGTGTTTGCTCAGAGGACACTGTGCATCTCCTGCGATGGACCCTCTGGATGTGTGGAGCTGGGAAGGAGCTCCAGGGAGCTGGGCTGGGCTGAAGATGCTGAACAAACCCTCCTGGCTGGTCCTCTCTCACAGTTGCAGTGAATTTGATGGTGTTCTGCTCACCCCTCCCTGGAGAGCACCATCCTCCTCAGGACTTCTAGGGTTCAGTTGGCAGTGGGAAGCCCGGAGGACCCGACTCCTTTCTCTCACCTCCTGCCTCATCCGCCCCAGCTGCTGCATAAGGATCGCTTGTCACCTGGCACAGAACTTAAGGCTTGTGGCTTTGGCTCGATTTGTGGCTCAAAGGTACTTCTGAGTTATGGCCCAGCTGTGATCACTCACCCATGGGTTCATCTCCACCACATGGACACATGTGAAGAGGGGCTGCCACAGTGAGTGGCATCTATGTCAGGCCATGAGCTAAACCTGCTGATGTGTCACCCAGCCCCATCATGACAAGTGAGCCAAGGGTTCTTTGAAACCATCCCAGAATCACACCAGGAGACAGCCTACATTTATCCTGCTCCTGCTTCCCCCTGAATTCCAGTCCTCTGACATGTTGAGATCAGACCTGATGACCCACATCTGGCTGTGCAACTGAGAAGAAATGTGACCTTTGGAGAAGAGCAGCCTCGGAGAGCAGACGAGGGTGCTTTGGGTCACCCCATGCCACTGCACACGTCCACACCAAGGGGAGCAGCCAGGCAGCACTGAAATATCCCACCACTTTTAATTCAATTACTTTGTCAAATGGTGTGGAGTACCTCTCATACCCTCACAGCACCTGCAGCAGTGGAGCAGCTTGGGAGGTGGCCTGTGCCAAACAGCTTAGTGGGCTCGGATCTAATAAATGTGTGTGCTATGCAAAAGCCACCTGCCTCTTTGCAATGGGACCAGCCAGGGAAGCAGAGGGTCACCCCATCCCTGCCTCATGCTGGGTACTGGGAAGGGGGCAGTGGCTACTTGGGGACTTGGAAAAGTCCCCCAGGCTTTAGGCATAGGCACATTGTGGGGTCAGGGAGGGAGCTGTCTTCACAACTGACTACAGGTGGAGGCTGGAGAGGAATCAGTGGGGGGAGAGGGAGGGGAAAAAAATGGGCACACTTTCCTCCTTCCCCCTGCATATCTCATTAGAAGTGTGGAACTGGTCCAGGCTGCAAGGTGGCAAGTAAATCTGGAATTTGTGAGGTCTCTCAGCCACACGGAAAGGCAGGGATGTGTCCCTGGGAGCAGAACTCTTCAAGCATTCACTGTAGCCCTGGGCACCTCTCAAGCCTACTTCCCTGAGCTGTCAAAGGCCTCCAGCCATTAATGGAGCACAGCAGATATTTTTTAAAGTGAAAAAAACAGGAAAACTCTTTTCATTTCAAGATCTCTCCTCTAGCCCCCTCTTTATCTCATCGATGGGCAGAAGCTCAAATTGTTGCCCCAGGCAGGTCTCACTTAATTAAGAGCCTGAGCAGAGAGGATGTTACCCCAGCTGTTCATCTTCTCAGGCCATGTCTGCCACTGTCTGAGGCAAAGAGATGCAGGCTACAGAGATGTTCTCATCCCTGCTGTTCCATGTTTCCCAAGAAGGCCATCGCCTGCTGCACTCAGTGCTCTTGAAACTCCCCTGCTCCAGATTCTGACCTGGGGCCCCAGTGCTGTGAAGATGAGATTTTCATGGTGCTTTTCCAGTCTTGCTTCCCACCTTTCCCTAGGCACTTTGGTCAGTGGTCTGGGAAGAACCAACCCAAGTCTGGCAAACTGTTGAAGGGGGCCCTGGAAGTGAACTGGAGCTTGGAGGTGACCAAAGGTGCTCTGCCAGCCCCATAACCAGCCAGGACAGTGTGTCCTGATGGAAAGGAGCTCCTGCAACGCTACCCCCAAGGGTGAGAGTTCCCCCTGGACCTCTACCCTCAACCCAGTGATCCTTCTACAGGGGTGGGACAAGTAAGGGGGACACCAGACTGGGTCTGGAGCAAGGACCCTTCACCCCAGTGTGCCCAGTTGGCTCCCAGCTCACGGAGCCCCTTTCCCCTCGCCTCCTCCCCCCGCCCCGAGCATCCACCAGGGTCTGGCCACAGATCCCCCGCTAAGTGCTTGTGGGGTTGGGTTTTTTTTTCCACTCCTGGGAACCAAGCGCCAGCTTTTGTTGGTGAACAGAGCGTAGCTTTCATGTGAAAAGGTTAGTACAGTATGTTAGTTCCTAATGAGGGGATAATAGAGGCTGATTCTCACACCCCGGGGACAGCGAGGTGACAGCAGCACGGGAGAAGGGTATTTAACACCTTCCTCCTGGGAACCTTTTCCCTTCGAAGCCGGAATCCCTCAGCCCTGCCAAGAGAGAAGAGGAGGAGCATGGAGCAGAGCCTTTGTCTCCGCTTCCCTCTGGCGCCCGGATCCCATCCCATCGGCACACACGTCCTCACAGCGGGGGGCAGCCTGCGGAAAAGCCTGGGAAACAGCCCACAAGTCAGGATACGACCCCCCCATCGCCAGCTCACGGTGTCAGAATCTCCCCTGCCGTGGGGAGGCTGTGGGTCATTGTGCCTGTCGTGGTCCGGGGGCTGGGAGGCGGGATGAGCCCCCTTGATGTGTGCATCCCCTTGGCTGTCACCTCCCCCGCTGCCTTGCGCCTCCAGGACCACCCGGGGCATCTTCGATGGATAAGGGTTTAGGGACTGACGTGTCCCACAAAGCCGGCAGCACAGCACAGTTGGGTGCCACGCAGAGAGGATTTAAGGGCCGTGCCACCCTGCCTTGCTGTTCCTAGATTCCTTCCTCAGCCTCCTGCTGCAGTAGCTTGAGAAGGAGATGAGCCCTGCGGGTGTGTGGCACACGGGGACAGCCCCGTACAGCCACTGTGCCCCCCTCCAGAGCTGTCAGCCACCCACAGCCACATGTCATCCTTGGAGTGATCTTGGATACAGGTCACTTCTGCTGTTTTCTCTGGGTAACAGCACCCACTAAGGGCAGCCCAGACACCAGGGTGAGGTTTTACAGGGGTGATGGCCTGCCTGGTGTCAGGAATCACAGTACTACTGGCATCTAGGGACACATCTGGGGGAAGGAAGGATCCTCCCCAAGACCACACTGCTGCTGCTGCTCCAGTGTTTCTAACTGCAGGGGTCCAAGCTGGATTAAACCTCCAACTGCTGTGTTTATGGAGGGAGTTCAATTCAGATTGCCCATGCAGGGAGATGGAATGTCCTCCGAGCAGGAGAGACCAGTTTTGCCAAATTCCACCCTGCCTGGGATGCCAAATTACAAGTGTCACCCATGGGCCTGTCACTTGGCTCCCAGCCTTTCGGGGCAAGACACTTTCCCACTCCTTAGCAATCTCAGCAACGGCTGGGTTTTGCAGTAACCCTTTCTAGAGTGACCTGTTTCTTACTGAAGTTGCAGGTGGGAAAAGTCTGCAGGGCCCTAGGAACCGCCTGTTCTGTTTCTACAGCTCCAGTGGGATGGAGGATGCTGCAACATGGCAGCTGAACTGCTTTAGTGCCAGCATCTCAGCACCACTGTGTCCTTTCTGTGTGTCTGATTCCAACAGCAGAGCACTAGAGCAAGTGAGGAGTTTTTTGGGAGGGGGCTATGGTCTGTGCTTGTTGGAATCAAGAAGGAATTACTGTGAGTAATGGCCAAAGACAGTGTTTAATAGTATGGGGAGGGCTGGCTTTTGTGGCTCTCCATCATCATACCCATCCTGGGTGATGCATGGTGGGAGGGTCTTCAAGCTGCCATGCTCCTCTCTGTTCACATCAAGTGTCCAAGTCTCTGTGCTCCCCCTTTTGCGCCCGACAGTGCCCACCTCCACTGTTCAGCTCTTCTGTGCTCTTCACTTTCTCCTTCATTCCTTGAAATAGCAAGATGCCAGCTTTGGCCTTGCTGGGTTTTCCCATCCGGTGCTGCATGAAGAGTGTGCACTCTGGTTCTCATGTCTCAGTTTTCAGTGACACAAAGCTGGTGGCAGTGACTTCCTGCCCTCCCTGGTGATGCATAGTCCCACAGACACCAAGCCAGCAGCAAATCTCTCTCAGTCGACTGGGAGTGGGCTGCTGGCTGCTCCCCAGAAAACACAGAGGAAATCAAAGGGTGGGATTTTGGAAAGAGATGGGCTTCAGATTGAAGTTTTCTGCAGGACCCCTCCATTCCAAGGCTGATCACCTCTTCCAGCCTGCTGAGTGCTGGGGATTTCTGGTTCAAATGACAGTTGGGAGCACTTCTGCTTCCCTGAGGGAACAGAAAAGCAGCTCAGACTGAATTTCTCTGCACAGGCAAATAGGAGGCTGCAGGGGTGGGATGGGGGAGCTTGGGAAAGCAGTTACAGAAAGCCAACCAAAATGTCACAGTGAGGTGTGAGTATGGTCAGTGCCTGCAGCACAGCATCACAAAGCACATGGAGAATGAGAATCCAGCATATTGCTTGTCTTTTGGGTTATTTTTAAATATCCAGACCTCTGGAGTATGAGAGCTGAGCTGTGGTCCAGGTATGGGGAGGAGAACCAGCAGTTCCAGGGACTGCACACTGAACTGAAGAATTTGCTTTACTGGAATAGGGGCTCTGATGCCCAGAAACCCACCAGGTCTGAAGATGGAGCATGTGGGCTGTGCTGGAAGGCATCACAGTAGAGATTTGTGAGATGATGGGTGGAAAATACACTGACCTTGCCTAAGGCACTGCACAGACACGTGGACAAGGCAGAGTCACAGTCCCTTCCCATGGGTGAGCAATTTCTGGATTGTAAAAGCCAGGTTTGAGGCAGCTGTCACCTGGCTCTCCTTTGCATGGGGTTGACATGGGTGCAGATGCTGTCTCTTGCTTCTCTGGGCTTGTGCTCCCTTAATGCAGGGACTCCCATTTCCCATGACGGGGACAGGGAGAAGGGGCAGCAGCTGCCAGTGGTGACATTGCCCATGGCATGCCCAGCTGCATGTTCCCTTTTTG
This sequence comes from Turnix velox, assembly GCA_013400935.1. Taxonomy (NCBI): domain Eukaryota; kingdom Metazoa; phylum Chordata; class Aves; order Charadriiformes; family Turnicidae; genus Turnix; species Turnix velox. The sequence continues at coordinate 16,252 of VZTY01014777.1, forward strand.
GGCTGCCCCAGCCCAGCCTTATCCTGCAGAGAGGAGTGCAGCAACTGGTCCCTTTGCTGGCTCAAAGGTGAGTGGGTGGGAGGGAGTAAGTTGCCTGCCCTGGCATGTGGGTTTGCATCATCCCCAAGTCCAAGAGGGCATCTTTCTGGGTCAACCTGCACCAGCCCATTCGCACCAGAGGAGATGTTTTCCAGCTGAGACAGCCCAGCTCTGAGAAGCAGACATTCCCTCGCTCGAGTGTCCCGAAATGTTTAATTAGACTTTAACAGAGGCCTGGGAAAAAGGTGTCTTGTCATATTTCTGGGCTGTGTTTTGTTGTTGAGCTGCTAGCCCCATCCCAGCAGAGCAGAGGGAGACCTGCTGCACAATGAGCCCTTTATCTGCCTCTCCCCATGGCTCACCCCAGCCCTGAACTTTCCCATTAGCTGCTGGCACTGTGCCCTTGTGCATGTGCCCGGGAGGGAGCCAGGGATGGCAGAGCACTGCAGTGCCACGGCTTTGCCTCTGCTTTTGGGTGTTACAGAAGAGGGGACAAAGCAGAACATTTGCAGGAGTGGACATCCCACCACCCATGCTTGGGTGTTCAGATGAGCCCAAGGTGCTCTGAAGCAGGCTCTGGTTTGTGGCCACAATATGATGGCTGTGCACATGACACAGGTGTAGTGAGGTGGTACCTGGGGCCACAGTGCTTGCCTGTGCAGGTCTCTCATCCCAATCTTTCTGAAGATGCTACCCACATATATCAAACTCTAGGCATGTTTGCTGATGATACAAAACTGGGAGGGATGGCTGGCACACCAAAAGGCTGTGTCACCCACAGTACAGCAAGACCTGGACAGGCTGGAGGGTTGAATGGAGAGAAACTTCATGAAGTTCAACAAGGACAAGCATAGAATGCTGCACCTGGAGACAAATAATTCCCTACATCAGTACAGGCTGGGGCTGACCTGCTCGAGAGCAGCTCTAAGGAAGAAGACCTAGGAATCCTGGTGGACAACAGCATGCCCACGAGCCAGCAATGTGCCTTTATGTGCAAGAAGGCTGATGGCATCCTGGGTCTATCAAGTAGACTGTGTGGAGGGAGGTCATCCTCCCCCTCAGGTCTGTCTGCCCTTGGGAGGCTAAGTCTGGAGCACTGGATCCAATTCTGGTTTCCCCTAGTTCAAGAAGGATGGGGAACAGCTGGGGAGGGGGCAGCAAAAGGGCCATGAAGTTGATGAGAAGATTAGAACATCTCTCTGGTGAAGAAAGGCTGAGGGGTTTGGGTCCATTCAGCCTGAAAAAAAAAGAAGGCTGAGGGGGAATCTCATCAGTGCTCGCAAATACTGAAAGGGTGGGTGTCAGGAGGATGGGGAAACTGTGTTCAGTGGTGCCCCATGACAGGATAAACTTGAACACGGGAAGTTCCATCTAAAAATGAGGAAGAACTTCTTTCCTGTGAAGGTGGCAGAGCCCTGGCACAGGCTGCCTAGAGAGGTGGTAGAATATCCATCTCTGGAGACATTCCCAACCCACCTGGCTGCATTCCTGTGTGATGCTCTGGATGACCCTGATCTGGCAGGGGTTGGATGGATGATCTCCAGAGGGCCCTTCCAACCCCTGTGATTCAATGATTCTGTATTTGGAGGGTGCTGAGGACTCTTTGGCTGCCAGAGCCCTGCCTTGTTCTCAAGCTGGAGTAGGTCTGGGAGGATGGAACCAGCTCAGCTGCCTTGTTCCCACAGTGGGGGGAACTGTGGGGAGCAGGTCTGAAGACTCTCAGACTCATCTGTGGAGCCAGGGATGGAGGAAATTGAAATCCTCAGATGCAGGAGAGGGTCTGTGAGGTCTGTGACCTTGGTTTTGTTTTTAGTGAAGTTTAAACTTCTGCTTCAAAATGAGAGTACCCAGAGCTCCCACGGAAGCACAGCCCCTCGGCACATCCCAATCACTACCATGCAACCAAAGGGCCAGATCCAGCATCTATGTTGTGCCTAGAGCAGTGGACTGGCCACTGGATCATGCTGGAGCAGGTTTATCTGCCTGGGTTTTACCCATCTTTAACCACTCCATCCTGCAGTCTGAGGAATGCCTGCTAAGGTTTGCCCAGGAGGGACAGAAGGACATCTCACAGGGACCTGGGGTGGTAACAAGGTGTATCCACAGTCATATCCCCAAGAGCTCATGTAAAATGCCCTGTGCCTTGCCCTGCCATAGCCAGGCTGGCAACAGCATGACCTCTCTGCAGGACCTGCCTGGTACACATGTTCCACTCAGGTCTCAGGGACCCTGACCAGTGACACAGGCCAGCTCTGCTGCCCTGGGAGCCCAGCCTGGGCAGGGATACCTCCCACTAGACCAGGTTACTCAGTGCCTCATCCAGCCTGGCCTCAAACACTTCTATGGAGGGGGGTGGGCAACCTGTTGCAGTGCCTCACCACCCTCACAGTAAAGAACTTCTTTCTTATATCCAGCCTAAATCTCCCCTCTTCCAATTTGCATCCATTACTCCCAGTCCTGCCATGTGGTACCCTATTTAAAAGTCCTACCCCAGCCTTTCTGTAGGCCATCTTCAGGTATTGATAAGCTACTACGACCTCAGCTCCGAGCCTTCATTTCTCCAGGCTGAACAACCCCAACTCCTTCAGCCTGTTCTCATAAGGGAGGTGCTTCAGCCCTCTTAGTTTGGGGGTGAGCTTAGCCTGGGGTCTAATC
>VZTY01014778.1:0-16199 GCA_013400935.1 Turnix velox
CTGGGGTAGGACTTTGTAGTAAGGTAGAGGATGGCAGGATGAGGAGTAATGGAGGCAAATGGGAAGAGGGGAGATAAGAAAGAAATTCTTTATGGTGAGGGTGGTGAGACACTGGAACAGGTTGCCCAGAGAGGTTGTGGGTGCCCCCTCTTTGGAGGTGTTTAAGGCCAGGCTGGACAAGGCACTCAGAAACCTGGTCTAGTGGGAGGTGTCCCTGCTTATGGCAGGGAGGGTTGGAACTAGATGATCTTTAAGGTCCCTTCCAACCCAAACTATTCTATGGTTCTGTGATTCTATGTTTATTGGCAAAAGAATATTTGTAACTCATTGTCTGTAAATAGAGCTCTGTCAGGATGCTACAGCTGCTATAAGATATCTGCTCACCACCCTATCTTCAACATGCTGCTTTTAAAGCTTGGCTAGTAACTTTGCAATGAATTTTAAGTGGGAATGGTTTGTTTTCCATTAAAGCAGCCTTTACACATCAACAAGTACCACTGGGAGATGACTAAGCAGCAGCCACGTTCAGTGCTGCATGGTGTAAATGATGAGGGAGGATGAGCAGCCGTTTCCCAGGCACTTCCATTTAGAGTATACAAAAAATTACTGGAGACATATATTAACAGCCAGGTAGTGACTATACTCTGCAAGAGCTGCCTTTCTAAAGACCTCTTTGTCTACTATAGTATCTAACATATGTTATTTATTTCCTTTTTTTTTCCATAAAATGAATTTCCACACTTAGATGTCATTTCAGTCTTGAAGAACTACTGCTGTAATATGTTGAATGCTGGATGATCCCTGAGGGATTTTAGAACACCACTTAAAGTCAGCTTTTATAGCTTTTTTGTACTTTATGAATAAGACAGCTATTTTGAAGAGTAAAAAATGCCTATGAAGTAAATATGGGGGTGTGTGGAAATATGCTCAGGCAATTCAGAATAGGAAAGCAAGCAAATACAATAATAATTTTCTGTATTTAATCACAAGATACTATATTACTCCTAGATCAGCTGAGAGAGCATCAGACTCCTGAGGGTCAAGGTTCAAGTCCCTGTTCAGGTATGAGTCTTGTTGGAGTTGGGTTTGATGGTAGGACTTGATGATCTGAAATGTCCCTTCAAACATAGATGATTATGATCTTATGATATTTCCTGAAGATATTTTCATTAAAAATTATTGACTTATGTTAGGATGACAGATGACTTAAGAACTTTTATGAAATGAAGGAACCAGACATGTCAGAGAGGTAAGAAGAAACCAGTTTCCTGGGAAGAATTTTTGCAGGGGTTATGTATTTATGGGGCTGCTATATTTAAATATAAATTATTCAGAAACATGCTTTGGTATACAAAGTGATTTGTTGTTCTTCAGGAACTGTTTCTTGGTCTGACTCACTGTGATTTTTGTCAAGGATTCCACAGCTATAAATATCCCCCAAAATAGCAAGCATATAAGGAACTTTTTTGTCTGATTTTTCTGACATGTATCTCAAAACCCTATATAATTTATAATTTTAGACAAGGCTTCTGCAATTGGGAGGAAGTGGGGCTTTCTACACAGAGCAAAGAGTTTGATCCCACAGGTGCTCCAGAGGAGCATCAGAAGAGGAATTGTTCTTGGACTTAGATAAACAAACCTTCCAGCCACCCTTTGTCAAGATGAAGTTACCTCAACATCCACAACTGCAGCAACAAAAGCAAGCAGGCATTTCAGAGAGGCTAGGAGGTCAAATGCCATCTGGATGGGTAAACAGGAGGGTGTTCATCACTTGTAACACAGCTTCTTATTCATGTGCTTTAGTCACTGCTCAGTGACTTTAGCTGGCTAATGCTATGAAGGCTAGTCCTTTTAGCTCCTGCTACCCCTGTTTGTTTCCAGGGCACCAGGGGCTAGGGGACAACCATGACAACCTTTTCATTTATTGACACTAATCTCATTTTAACTGTTGTGGCACCTACTCCCTAGACCCTCATACCTGCAACAGGACTTCATTCATCTGGCTATTCTTACATTGGAAGTTTGGGTTAAGAAGCAAAAAGAGATACCTGAGACATGCTACAGGTGGGGTACCAGACCAAATGCCTTGTGCAGAGCATGTGGGCTAAAGAAAAACACCTTATGCATAGCCATTCTTTTCAGTCAAACAAATATAGTATTAGAAATTAAGATTTACTACTAATCTAGTTACAGTGAAAACAGCATGTGTAATGAAAATTATCCTTTTACAGCTATTTCTCATTTTTAATGCAGCTGCGAAGCACAGACTTCCTAGCATCTCTCTCTATTATTTTTTTCAGGGTCAGTACATTGACAGTGTTACCATTCCTTAAGCAGAGCACCATAATGGAGCAGAATTGTACCAAGGACCTTACAATTTGGGTACATCAGTAGCAGAAACATGGTGATTACAGTAGGACTTCTTCCTTCTCATTTGTGATTTCACTTTGGGTTATTTTTATGTTTGCTGACAAACTTGCTCTTTCTTCAGTGGTCTGTGAATTTGGTGTATACCTGTCTTTTTTACCTGCCTTTGTTATTGCTAAATCTAGTACTACTATGGTCTGCAGTCCTAAGCTTTCTGGACCTTTTGCACCTTCAAGGCTGATCCTGTCATCTTGTGCTTGGATGTTCTGAAGCCTCTTTTGCTCATCAAAAGCCTTGGAGTTGTTCTTTCCCAATAATGTACTTAAGGTTATATACCACAAACTAGGCAAGCATTAATCCTCATCCAAGAGTTATTAAAGATTTCCCAAAAAGAATGCTTCACAGGAACATCTATTTTTGCACTGATAAGTTTGATAACTACTTGTTATTAATACCTATTAGTTATGGCAATATCAGTGTTATCAATCATAGAATAGCTTGGGTTGGAAGGGATCTTAAAGATAATCTAGCTCNACAAGGCACTGGGCAGCCTGGTCTAGTGGGAGGTGTCCCTGCCTATGGCAGGGGGGTTGGAACTCCATGATCTTTGAGGTCCCTTCCAACCCAAACTATTCTATGATTCTATAAGGTCTGAACAGAGGGGCAAAAATCACCTCTCATGACCAGCTGGTCACACTTCTCTTGATGCAGGCAGGATTCAGTTGGTGTTCTGGCCTGCAAACACACACATGTTGAGTTTCTCATCCACTGACACCCCTAAATCCTTCAGGGCTGCACTCAAGCCACTCTCCATATAGCCTGCTGCTTTACAGTCAGAAGGATTTCTGCCACAAGTTTATAGTGTACTACTTTTAGTGACCACCCTAATGCATGTTTATAACCTGTCAATGCAAGTTAATGGCTTCTAGAGCTCACTGCAGATTTGGGTGCCTTAGCTCAAATTCTTAGTGAACTTTGCATGTTGCCAAAAGCTGTGTTAGGGTTAAGAATGAAATAATTCTGTTTGAGCAGAATGCATGCACAACATTCATTGGTAGGTAGTACTGGGATGTGATTCCTAACTCACTGATTTCAGATCATTGTTATTAAAAACATAATTTAATTTTGGTAGCCTGGGTGAAACATAAATGGTTTTAAAATAACCGTTAATAGGATGATAGAATCACCTATTCTCAAAAGGATGTTTCAGATTATCAGTTCCAACCATCAATCCTCCACTGGCAAAACCCATCACTAAACCATATCTCTAAGTACCATGTCTACTCATCTCTTAAATACCTCCAGGGATGGTGCCTCAACCACTTCCATCGGCAGCCTACTCCAGAGCTTAACTCTTCCAGCATAAAAATTTTTCCTAATATTCATCTAAATCTTCCCTGGCATAACCTGAGACCATTTCCTTTTATCCTGTCACCTGTTAGTTGGGACAAGAGGCTAACCCACCACCCCTCTACACCCTCCCTGCTGGTATCCTGGTACTTGTAGAGAGAGTAAGGTCTCTCCTCAGCCTCCTTTCCAGGCTTAACACCTCCAGCTCCTTCAGCTGCTCCTCATAAGACTTGTAATGACACCACCTGAAGCAGGTTGGTAATATAGAATAGAGGCAGCCCGATAAATACTTATTACCAAGTTTTCTCCCATCAAAAACCATTAACAAATTCCAAATTATTCGGATTTCCTTTACTGAAAACTGTGGGCTCGCTTCATGAGGTAAAAGAACTATAAAAACAAAACATCTCACCTATCAAGAAAATTTCTATGAAGAAGTAAAATTGACTGCAGACTGGAAGGATTATGAAACAAACTCCTAAGAGCAGAGCTCTGTTAGTGGAAGCTCTTCAGGAGACAAGATTTTGAGCTGATTTTTGAAAAGAATATTAGAATAAGTTTGGCAAGTAATTGAAGTGGATTTAGGGAAAGACTTAAAGGCATCTAAAACTTACAGCAATTGATGGAAAAGAAGTGCCAGAAACCTGGTGGGAGAATGCTCCCCTGGTGTGTTGAAAAATCTACTCAAAAAGTCAACTCTTCCTCAGAGCTTCAGGCAATGAACATCAATTCTCTTAGTCCAGCAGGCAAAAATTCAGAGACCTACTTAAACCTTAAATTCTGATTCTGAGCCACATTACAAATGGATCATTAAACCAATCTTATCTTGTCTGTGACCTCCTCTAGTTCTTTGTTGAACAGGCGCTAAGTGCTCTTTGCTTTCAGCTCGACTCTGACAAATACAACTATGTTAAATCCAAAGCAATTGCACTTAACTTCCATTTTTCTGGGAATTTTTCATAATTTTTTTAGGCTTGGTGATGACATAGTGTACTTTCAGCTGCTCTAATACATTGTCTTACTCTCTTTTTCCCCTCAGAAAAGACAAAAATCATCACCATTATTTAGAGAGAGAAGGACTATTAGTGCTTCTATACCCATGGATGAAAGACTGCAACTGGATATGGTGAAAGGAAACACATCTACATTACTTCTGTTGCACATACCTATTTCTGTGGTAGGAAACAGATCTACTGTCAATCTAGAGAGACTGGATGGACGATTTGTGACAAGGAAGAGGAAAGGTATCTTGCAATGAGTACAGAAGCACTCAGTCCAGTGAAAGCAAAGACACGACAAAAAGCCTTCCGCAGATTCAGCTTGGAAACATCTTCCAGATGTTTCGCACAGACCCAGGGATATCCCTCTGAAGGGTAGCCGCTTCACAATTTAATGTTTGGGATTATTTTCTCTATCAAGGTGATGATAAACACTGAGGAACTATACTCTGTTACTATGATTATTGTTATAGCTTTGTAGATGTAGATGATTGTATGTTACTTCCAGAGAAGAAAATCAGCCATAGGCATATATATATGATGAAAAGGGGTAAAGGCCACTTGAGTTTAGAGGAACAGGAGGTGTAGTTGGTTGGGTAAATTTGTCTATGATGAGAAGCCTTTCACAAAGGCGATTCATAAAAGTTTGAGGTTTCTTTTGGTTACCTCTAGTTGGAAAAATTCTCAGTGATCACCACAGAAATAATTTCATGATTATGAAATTATGAAAGCATTAGCAGATGAGATCCACAAGATTCTGATAAGCAATGCCATGATTTTTTTTGGCTCTTACCATCTCAAAACCAAAATAAATGCACTGTAGAGGGAAGAGTGGAAGAAGCTGTACCACGGGGGATAAGGCAGAAGAGAGAGTCTGATGATACTGAGCTTTTAGGAATTGAGTGCACTGTACCGATTTTTTTAGAAACAATAATTGCCAGTAATACCATTTACAGTGAAAAACACTTAAAGAAATAGGAGGGAAGGACTAGTTACACAACTAAACAGCATGTGCTCTGTGCAGCTGAGAAAGAGAAACTGAGACACAGAATCATAGGGGTTGGTATATCTACTTAATCTGTATATAACAGGTATAAAACAGAAGGAAGTTCATAAGCATGATTTACTCTAAAAGGAAAATTACTATTAAAAGCCACCATCACAATTTACAATGTGAGAGCGGCGCTTGTGTGTAAATAGTTACTTTATTTTTTCTGACCTGTTCATCCCAGAGGCACTGCAGCATTGCAGTCACTATGCCACACTTACAGTTGAGAGGTCAGCACATGTGCTAATAAAGAAATGTGGTAGCTTAAATAATTTAGGCTAATAAATCAGCTTAGTGCTTTGGATACTGAAATCCTATTCTCAGGAGCGTCTCTGCATTTGTAGACACTGATATTAATTATGTCAAGTTGTGTCCTCCTGAAGATAAGCTATAACTTGATCATTCTGCTTTCCAGACACACATACATGTAAATCATGTAAAAGACTTTTAAAAACTTTACTTTTTTATTTCTGTGGAGAAATAAAAGAAGTAACATTGTTTCTGTACTGTGCATTTTTTAACCTAGATTATCTCTCCAAGGAAAATTTTACAATATTTCAGGGAGCATTCTTACAAGATAAAAGCTCATACTGCTATCTTCAAATGCCTCTGAACAAGAACAAAAGGCAATCACAACAAGATATAGTAGGTAAGATTACATTAGGTACATGCAATAAGATGTCCCAGCACTTTATACTATCAAAAATCTGTGCTGCAATTCAGCCTATGGATTTATTTTCAATACATTATTAATCAACTATGGCTTGAGTAGGATTAATGAACTCATCTGTCCTCAACAGCTACAGTGTGTAAGGTCACCAGGTTGTCATGAGTCTTGAAGATGATATTCTTATGGATACACAGCTTACTCTGAGTCCAAACATGAAATAGGAGCTCCTGGCTAGGACACTCACAGAAGGCTCCAGTAAGAACACTGAAGGACTGCTGGTAAGTATCTTTATCATCCCAAGAAAGTGAGTGGCTTTACTTTTTAAAGGTAGTTTTTAATTGTTTACTCACCATGACAAAAATATCATGTGCTATCTATTGGGCAGGGGACCATTGCTCTACAAAAGTATTTCGAAACTGCAGTAAGCTACAGCAACCCTTGGTACTCATGAAGCTATGACTCACTTTATCTGGGGCTTGCATAAGGACTGCAGCTCAGTATAACATATGAGTGACTTGAGGGCAAGAGACACTTATTCCAAGGGGTGGCTCTCATTCTGTTTTGCACTCAGCCTATGGAGCTACAGCAAAATCTGTGAACTGCTAAAAGCAAAGCCATTCTTCCCATGATCCACCTGAAGAATGCAGCTGGACTTCAGGTAACATTCACAACCCAGGCTATAAATGTCAGAGCCTGCAGGCAGGACTTCATCAAAAGATGAAATAACAACCCACAAAATGAGCAAAATCAAGCAAAGCTCATGATGTAAACAAGGCTCTGCTGGAGACAACACTGTCTGCCGTTTTTATGTCTTTCAGTAAGATTTTACACTTAAACCCTACACTTACTCCAAAGTGGAGTGTGTGCCACCACTACTGAAATTTAAGAAGGCAGTTTAAGAAATTTTACAAAGTTGCTGATACTTATAGTAGGTACTTGAAAGAAATTAAGGGTGAGAAAGACACAAGTTGGAAAAATGGAAGTTGCTGTGTGGTCTTTTAAAACAGACTTTTATTAACAGAGAAACTGTGGCCCAGGAGGAGCTACAAACTTTCTTGCAAGTAGATATCCAGGATCCGGTATTGGTCAGGAAGGAAGTGGGAGCTACAGTAAAGAGCTATGGAAGATGGAAGGTGGAAATTGCTCAGGTATGGGGGACACTGTCAGATTCTGCATGTATGAGAGCTTCTGTTCAACACTTGTCACAAGGCTGGGACACAAAGAGACTGGCAGCTAGTGACATACTGCTGTCTTTGTAGTACTTACCAAAGAGAAAGGTGAGCCTCTAAGTGGACGAAATTTTGCCAGGAGCTAATGGGTACTTAATGGTGAAAAAGGATTAGTAGTTTCAAGTGAAGGAACTACAAAATAAAATAGAAAATATATAAGAATATTAATTTTAACTGACATTTTATTAAATTATAATTATATTTTTCAGACTAAATAAAGATTCTGTTTTGCGTGGCTAATGCAATGTGGTAATTGAGGTGAAGTTTTACAAAAACACAATGCTTTTAACAGCTATTAGGGAAATCAAAGGCTCTCCCATCCAGACTATTACTTGCAACACAGCTGAAGTAGAAGATAATACAAGTATCACCAGTCTTGTCAGTGAAATATTTTAGGAGATACTTCCAACAGAATGGTTGAATTACCCCAGGGAAGAGCTATACTCAAGAATAATAGTTTCATCACTGATATAGACTGAAGCAGCTGTTCCATTAGTCTTCAACCAAAAGAGTGAATTCATATTGATAATCATGACTGATAATGATCTTCCTGAGAGTATATGATAAGCTGTAAGATAGTTCTTCCACTTTTAAAAACAGTTGATTTCTATATAATTCACTAGAATTATCTCTACGCAGCAACATTTTTTTGTCATGCTAGACTGATGAATTTTTATCATATGCAGATGCTAGAATGTGCAAATCAGTGATTAAAGACAACTGCAGAAGCAAGACTTTGTCTAGGAGCAAAGGACCTAAAAAAAAAAAGAGAATCTTCTAGTCCTAGTTAATGGTGCTGTTTGGGAGAGAGAAAATGCTCTTCTCCAGAATATGCTAAAAAGCAAAATCAAAGCACTTTTGTTTTAATGATGCAATAAAGTGGTTTTGAAATGATGCCATGCATTACATTTGTAAAAGATGAGCAGAGTTTGCATTTTGACACAGTGGGAGAGGTGTTTGTTTTTTGAGCTCCACACTCTTTCAAGGCTGCTTAATGTTGACATGTTTGATATGAACAGCAAATGATTACTAGTAATTAACAGCATTTTCTTCAGAAAATCTGCTGATGACCTGTCATGACACACTACTTTGGAAGGTTGCTTTTCATTTACTTTTTCTCTCAATAATTCAACTTGAAAGCAATGCTAGTTTTACATGACCTGATCCTGCCTCTGCAAATAAATCTATTGACCTAACAACTGACTTTACACCAAGCAATATTTTAGGACAGTTCTGCTGGATTATGTAGTGAATACTCAATAACAATTCAAACTGAAACTCAGATTTCCACTTATTTTCCTAGTAAGCAAAGGAAACTATGAATATTGTATTGAAAATGGAAATTAAATGTATGTTTTGTGAAGTGTCCTATAGTAAATAAGAATGGGAAGATAGAAATAGAACACTATGAAGAAAGATAGAGACGCAAAAGAAATGGAGAAAATCAGTGCAGCTTCAGAGAACATATACCCTTTGTAAAAGGCAGTAATATACAATCTAATTAATCCAAAAGCAATCTCTAAATATCTCAGGCTTTTGCTACAATTGAGAGGTCTAAAGATCAATTAATCACAATTATAGAAGTTCAGTAAGTGACATAATATATTGCAGGGAGAGTGTTAATATTCTGGACAGCAATTATATCACCCTTCATTTAGATGTGCTATGGGATTCTGTTACTAAGAGTTGAAATTGGTATTCTAGAGAGAATATTTTTCAATTATCAGACAGACCAGTCTTATGAAGAGACCTTTTTATGTCTTGTGCTTTGCAGATTAAAAAACTTCCTATACTCTAAGGAGGACTGGTCAGGATAGAGTATACGGAAAAACCACTTTCAACTTTCAACAAAGGCTGATCCAAGTATCATCTGAATCTTTTTTGAAACTGGAAAAAGTACAGACCACAGTCTCTTGCCTGCCCCATTATTTTTCATTTTCACATGTCTTTGTCCTCCTGATCTGGCTGGAACAGTAAGTGCTCTCAGTAGTCAGGTAGAACAGCTGCCCTATTAGCCTCTAACAAAATTAGACCAGACAGATATCAAATATTAGTCTCCTGAGAGCATGCTATAAGCTACGAAACAATTCTTATTCTTACATTTTGCAGGAAATTTCTATCCTACCTAGAGACAGGAGAGATCAGAAAAATGAAGAGAGTTCTTTGCTATATGATTTCAAAGTATGAGAGCACTTTTACATTTGCAGGTTGATTTGCTGTGATTCATGCCAGGATTCCAGTCCTCTAATGATTCCTTGTGTCTCTGGCTACTTTGGCAAATACTGTGGTGAAACAGAAGCAGGATTTCAGAGAGAATTGGTTGGCATAAGATTTTGGTAAGACTGTTTTGGGGGCAAGGGGTTTACTCTATACTAATAGTAATCTAGTCCCATTAACTGAAGACCATCAGTGCCAGAGCACAGTAGGTTCAAGCATCCCTGGGAATTACTTCCAAAGAGATGCTACAAGCATCCTCATGTACTCCAGGGCTTCTCTGTTTCTTTAACTAAAGCTTGGGGGGTGGAGATGGCTGGGAGTCTCACCCTGAAAGCACACTCTTCATTTGAAATGAAGAGTCAATGTATATTCTCTGTACATTTGCACCACTGTAGCTCACTGGGTTGAACAATGTCACTTCTTTGCCATGGAAGTAGGGCATGAAGTAGAGTTATAGAATTGCATAATATCAGGGACTGGAAGGGACCTCAAGAGATCATCTAGTCCAATCCCTCTGCCAGGGCAGGAACACCTAGACCAGGTCACACAGGAGCTCATCCAGATGGGTTTTGAATGTCTCCAGAGAAAGAGACTCCACAACCTCTCTGGGCAGTCTGTTCCACTGTTCTGTTACTCTCACTGTGAAAATGTTTTTTCTTACATTTCTCTGGAACCTTCTATGTTCCATCTTGTACCCATTTCCCCTTGTCCTATCACTGGAGGTCACTGAGAAGAGCCTGGCTCCATCCTCCTGACACTCACCCTTTACATATTTGTAAACATTGGAACCAGTGCTCACTTCCTAACCTCCTGAGGCAGTCCTCCTTAAACTTACCTTCCTAAATGAACTAGAGTCCAGCTTGGTGTCCCTGTTACCTGTAAGACTCCTTGCCTTGTGTGCTCCACACTCACAAGTATCTCTCCTCTTTCCAGTCACCTTAATCCTTAGCAAGATCTACTGTCTTTGAAGATATGTCTTGGTTGATGAGAAATCCAGAGACATGTTTTCTGGAAAAATGGATGAAAGGTGAGGGAGAGGAAAAGATAAAGTTGTACTGTTAGTAATCATTTTAATGAATAATGTGAGTGAGCAGTTCAATCAATGTATCAGAGATCAAATCTTAATTAAAATGGTATTTAGCTTTGAGAAGGGAGAGATTTATAATTTATTTTCTATTAAGATGTTGACTATTTCACCAAACGCAATTATTTTGTGGTTTTAATCACACTGTGAAAGCTGTACTGAGGTAACATTTCTGCACCTTTCAGTTCTCCCACAGAGACCCACCATCCTAATCACTAAAGACCTATTTTAAAAGACCAATGCCAAAATATTTGTATTCATTTTCTTTGGGTTTTGAGATTATTTTTTTAACATCTATTTCAACAGTAAGTTACTACGTTGTTGAGGGCTGAAATTTATTAAAGAATAAACATGCAGGTAGGATTGAGCATGATTATACATATTTAAACTCACTTTTTCTGAATTACCCTGGGAAAAATGGATCTGCTTTAATTTGTTCTGCAGATCTGAAATACATTGACTGTATTAGTCAAATACGAACACATAAATCACATGTGTATCTTTTTCCAAGATGTCCCTGCTCATGACAGGGAGGTTGGACTAGATGACTCCTTTAGGTTAGAAGGTCCCTTCTAACCTAAACCAAAAAATGTATCTATGAATCTAAGGCGAGAGGTACTCACAGGAAATTGCTTTGTGCATCCACAGTTGAGGCCTACAAATGTAATTTGACCAAATCTACCCTTTTAAAGACATCCTTGAGCTTTTCCCATTGCATATGCTTTTTAGGGTGGAGGACAGAAGAACTTAATGATTTTCTCTTCCCTCTCTATGCACTGAATGATGCTGCTCTTAGCAGATAAGTGCCACTTACACAACTATGTGAGGACCACCAGTTTGCCTCAAGCACAGTGAATGAAGATGAGCCATCCACTAGCTCTGTGTACTCAAAGCAGGCATAAAAACCCACCGGTGTTTCACATGGTCCTGTCAGAAAAGAAGTAATTATGTCCAAAAGAAATACAGCAGATATGTGACATCAGCTGTGGAAAAATACAGATGGGTGTTTCTAGGTTCCTCTGTAGTCTTGAACTAAGTTTAGAAGAACCAAAATGCTTTTAAATACTAGGTGTGAAGTGCCCCAGGTGAAAAAATTTCTCTGTCATTAACTAGTGTTGGGTTTTTTTCCCCCATTCCTTCTATTTGGACTTCAGCTTAAAGCACAAAATGTTTTAGATGCCTTATGTGTTATAGGTACTTTGAAGTTGAATGGGTGGCTGCCAGACTGGAAATCACAACCTTGTCCTAAATGACTTTCTCCTTTTACCGTGCCAGAGGGTTAGAAGTACTTATATAGAATCCAAATAAATTCTAAGACTTTTAAGAAGTTAGGAAAGGGATTATCTACGCTGGCTGTGTTTTAAGAGGACTTTTACATTGCATTTGATTATCCTATTACATTGCACTCATCAAACCTGGAGAGCAGAGAAAGATTTCAGATGAGCTCAGGTAGAATTTGGGTGCTGAGCTTCTCAAACTAGTGCTCTTCTAGGTGTTTGTATGGGGGCTGCTACAGCCCTGGAGAGATTTAACAGGTTTTCTCTGGATCTTCCACCATTTGGTTACAGCAGAGCTGAGAGCTACTTTTATATTAAGGTACTTAAAATCTTTACCAAATCTAACCCTTCAATTACTTTTATTTTTATGTTTGCCAACATGGCACTGCTTTTCATTATTTTCACCAGAAAAAAATTTCTGTTCCTTGTCTTTGAAAAGGAGAAATTGGTTTCTCCTTTCAGTGAGAAATTGGTTAAATTAAAATCTCAAAAGCAGATTCATAAGAACTCATGATTCATCTTAATGTGGAAAGTTAACCACTCTGATGGTGCTCTCAAGTAGTTTCTGAAAACCATTGCTGTCCTACTCACCCCGTAACTCTGCAGATCCATATATCTGACTTAAAAAGGCTTTGAAAGACAGTGAATAATGTAGCACTGTTCCTCTACTCACAGACTCATTAAATATGACTGAAGGAGTTCAAGATAGTGGTTTTCCTTTGCAGAAGCCATTCTGGTTTGAGCCTCTTCAATAATAACAGCCATCTGAAGCTGTTATGCTTATGCATTAAAATTGTTCACTTTGCTGCCTTTGACGTGTTGCCTTGCAGGTTTGAAATTCCATTGTCAATTCCTCTCTTCACCTTCATTCCTTTTTTAAAAAAGACAACCCTCCTACTCTGAGCAGAAGATTATTTTAGCTGAGAATTTGAGTATTGTTAGATCAGCTTTCCAGAACCAAGTGACTGATGAATATCAGCAGACCTTGTACTTTAGTTTTTTTATCCTGCCTCAGCATCTCCTTCTTTCAACATTCTACTAGGTAATTTCCCCAGCTTTCCTTCAATATCCTCTGTTCCATTCTACACTTTTTCTGGAGTGCTTCTTCTGTTCCTTAGGATTACAAGCTGCAATGATTTTGTTCTTTTGTTTTGATTTTTTTTTACCTCAAGTTTTCTTGTGGTAGTTAAAGAACTTGTATTATTTTTGTTTCATTCTTGCTTTCCAAAAAACGTAAACCTATTTTTCATCTAGTATTTTACTTACTCATGGAATATCTATTGTGTAGTTTTGAGAGGGATGGATTTCTATTGAAGACATTAAACTGCAAGAAAAAATTGGATCTGGGACTTTGTGAAATCAGCTTGTCCTGTCATTGTCCTTTGGCTTGGTTATTTGAGAAATCTCATTGGCAATGATTTAAAATTATTTTTAATGGCACTTTAGTGTGCCTTCGCATTCTAAGCCTAGGAATCAAATGAAAAATGTTATTTTTTTCCTATTCATGCTATGTGTTGTTTTATCTATAATCCTCCACCTCATTCTGCAATAGCAAGCCTCTGGACCTATGCAGGGATGAAATTAAATGTTTTTAAGCAGATGCTCCAAACTGTTCATGGAGAAAGAAGATGTCTTGTAATCCTTTAAGTACCCTTAAACTTCTTATGTCAAACTTTCTCAGTAGTCACATTAATTATGTAATATATTTTAGCAACAGGATAGAATTTTATAGATTAGTAAAGAGTTTTAATGGCTCCATAAACATCAGAATGCAAGTGAAGGGCATATTTTGTGAACTGCAGTCAACTTGACAGATCAATCCATAACAAATCTAATGACCAAGGCTATTTTCAGGGCAAAAGGGCTTCCCGGAGAGAAAGGAACTCAGAGATGGGCTGTGCTCCTTTTCTTGCTAAGGGGGACAACAATCCCTCTCCTTGGTGTCACCAACTGCAGCAGGGGAGCTCTCCTGCACTTACTCGGTAACAAATGCATGTTCCCTCCTCTGAGCTCATGCCTCTGCCATCACGCTAGGATGCTGCCTGCTGTGTTAATCCACCAATAAAGAGACCTCAGGTCATACGATAATATGTGCCTTTACCTTCTGCCAGTACCCCCAGGACCTGCTATTAATTGTCAAGTCGTTGAATTTTCACTTAATGCACTGCAGCTCTCTGAAGCGTGGTGAGTTGCTTTAACCATTAAAGCAACTGTAAGCTGTATGTATAAAATAATAACCGGATCATGAGGTGAAGCAAGAGAATCTAAAAAAAAGCATTGCCTTTCATCGGAATAACCCCTGGATGGGAGATTATTTACATTTCTGTGCAGTTGTATCTTAACTCAAGGGCTAATGATGATGACTAGAAAACAGTTTGCCCATCACGCAGCGCATGTTACTCCAGGAGTGCCCCATAAACAGCTGCAAGCGGGGAAATCGATGGGAATTGTGTTGGGAAGGGATTCAGGGGCTATTCGACCCTGAAGACATGTATTGGAAAATGCTTTATTTGAGCGTTAGTCCCGCAGGGACTTAACTCCCGTCGTTTCTCCTCAATCCTCCTCCTCCCCACCCCCGCCCTTGCCGGGGGAGAGGGCTGCAGGCACGGAACCTGCGACACCGCGGTTGCTTTACCTGCCTCGCGTTTGCTTTTGGTAGGGGTAATATTAAGGTGGTTTTGAGAGGATTTCGTTTTGAAGCTACTTTCCCCCGTAGGATTCCCGAGAGAAGCAGGAGGAGGCGGGAATAGAAGAGGGGAGACAAGGGGAAAAGAAAAAAAGGCGTTTTGCTTCTTGTAACGAGCCCTGGCGCGTTTCATAGCACAGAAACGCGCATCGCCCGCTTTCCTCCCCCTACCCCCCGGGGGCGCTCCGCAGCCGCGCAGAGACGCCTGCAGCTTCAGGGCTTGCGCGGCTCCCTTTCCCCGGCTGCGCGGAATTCTGTTGCATTTGCGCGCCCAGTACGGTTTCAGAGACGTCTGTTTTGGAGGAGGGAGAGAGTCCCTTCTCCTGAGGACAAGCCACGGGCTGGTGCCCACCTCCACAAAGCCGCGGTGGTGCCGGGCGCGAGGTCGCGCAGTCCCCGCGGGTGTTCCGCGCACAGCCCCCGATGCTTCCCCTCCTGGCGCCGGGTCTCCGCCGCGGCTTGTCCTCAGATTGCAAACTGAGTAGCTTTAAAAAAATAAAAATTAAAAAAATTAAATATGAGTGGTTTTTTATATATAGCTTTAAATGTATATTTAACATTTAATGTATTATGTATATTTATAGGTATGTAAGATTCTATTTTATCTCCCTCTTCGGAGAAAACAGCAAATCAATGCTACCCTTTCTCCCAAGCATGTTTCCCTTCTAGTAAAGGAGGCTCCGCCTCTGCTAGGGATTGATTCGCCCAGCAGTTTTTAGGATAATTTATGGAGCAACCTGATGAGCCTATTGGGCGAGTTGCTGGCTCCTTGCAGAGTGGGTTCCTACCTGTTTGGGTCTTTTATTATTTTCCCCCCCCTACCCTTCCCCTCCCTCTCTGCCTGCCGTGTGTTGACGGAGGGGGGGGGAGACGGTGGGATCGCAGGGTCGTTATTCCCCAGCCTCTCCGGAGGAAAACTCGGGGAAGGGAGAGCGCCTTCTTCACGCCCATGGATGCGTGGCGTGGCCCCGCGCCCCACTGGAACAGCCGCCGCGGGGCCAGGCTGCTGTTGCTGCTGTTGCTGCTGTTGACCGTGCAGCTGGGGAGCGGGTGAGTACGGCGGGTATCCCCGCACCGCCACCGGATCCCAGCCCCCTGCACCTTCCCGCCCGCTTCTTGAACTTCGTTCCCCGAGCTGAGCTCGGAGGTCGGGTGGGTTTTGCTCCGGCGGGGCTTGGGGAAGCGGAAGGGAGGGAGAAGCAGGGGGTGATACGCGTTACGAAACTTTAAGAAAAAAAAAAAAGGGAATAAAGAAGAAAAAAGGAAAAAAGAA
>VZTY01014778.1:16343-29202 GCA_013400935.1 Turnix velox
TCCCCTCCCCCCCAACGACTCCCGCGTCGCCGAAGGGGAGCGACGGAACCGTCCCGGGGCAGCAGATGGGGAGGGTGGCCCCACGGCCCGAGGAAGGGCGGCGGTGCGAAGCCGCCCGGTGGCCGCAGGTCTCCGCTGCTCGGGGCTGTCCGAGCTCGGAGGCGGCTGGAGGGAGACGTGAGGCTACGGCGATGCTGGGTGCTTCAGAAGAGGCTGGTCCAGCCGTCCGGGGGTATCGTTGTGGACAGGGTTGCCGTTACTTTGCCACTCCGCTGTCCCCGCGGCATCCTCTGCTGATCTCAGGATTGGGATGATGCCGGGTAGCTGCCCAAGTCCCAGAAGTTGGAAACCTGCCTTTTTAAGGGAGAATTGCACTGCAAAATTTGGGTCTGAAGAGCTCTGAAGAAACGGTTGTGTGCTGCTGTGTGAATCCGTTGTTAGTACTCGTAACAACTTAGAAGAAGGCAATCTGGTTGTTCAACTTCATTAATAATTCAGAGCTAACGTGTCTCATTCCACAGGTTTTACTCTCATAAAAATCACAAGGCTGTTTCCCAGTATTTCTTTCCTTTTAACGACAGACCAAATTTTCATTCTAGGAGGGTATACAAAACATGCAGTAGAAAGGCTAGTAAAAAGTGTGTGTGTGTGGGAAAGCTATTAAACATTTTTTTTTTCAGTTCATCAAACTCTAGACCCCTTCCACATACCGAATGATGACTTATCAGACTGTGTGAAGTGTGTTGATCTCAGCTCATCTCTCTCCTTCAGAAGGCTGCTGTGTTATCCGAATTAGAAACACCACTGATTATACTTCTCTTAATCTGTGTCTTTTAAAAACCTTGGCATATTATGGAAATATTTTTCAAAAGCATTGATGGAAATTGTACAAAGTGCAGCTGTGCATCTTCAGAATGCTTCTTAATGAACATATTGTACCTCAGGTATGAAAGAAATTATCAAGTGGCTTGAGAGAAAAGAATATGCTTGCTAATTCATCAGTTCAAAGACTTAGTTAGAAAGAAGGAGGACTAGCTAAAAAGGAAGTTAATTTTTTTTTGTGTTTGTCAAAGTGTGGTTGCGATTACAGGACTAGATGTTGATGTGTCCATCTCATTAACAGTAGCTTTCATAAATAAGTCAATGCCTTTAGTAAGAAATAGAGGTAAATTACATATATTATTTTGTGTCCCAGAACATCTCAGATAAAATGAAACCTTTGGTGTAAATATCCATGATATGACTCAACTATTCTCAATCTTGCTTTTCATTCACTCATTCAGAGAGCTACATGAGAAATGGGTGTTGAGTGAATTTTTTTTTTTTTCTGTTTTCCTTTTTTTTTTTTTTTTTTCCCCTTAAGTGATCATGAATGGACATGTTTTTCAGATCCTGATTCTCAGGTGTGTAATGCATTATAACTCAGGGGTGTTTGCAGAGAGTTCATGAGCAGCAGTACCCTTTGCAGCCTGCCACGAAGTGGGATGGAAATACTGTTTCTTCTTGCTTCTTTGGATGCTTTTCTGTAGTTTCAGCCTAAGTCTTTCTTGAAGTTCAAACTGAAACACAGAAATAATGCTTTTCTGAACAACAGACCGAGCTGCACCACTTCTGTTTTCTCTTTAAAACATCTTGCAGGAGCCAACCTACCTTTTCAAGACATACTTTTAAAAGGTTGCAAATGGCATCCCTTCCTAGTATGCACTTATACACAAAGTATCTCGTGCTGAGTGAAAGTTACTTCAGGTGTAGCAAATGCAGCTGAATCCCATTTAGCTTATAAATGGAAGGACATTGAAAGCTGAATCCATCCAAGAGTTTATCCTTTTAACATACTGCCCCAAAAGCTGTAGCATGATATTGGACCAAAATTCCTACACCAAAGGGAATGACTGGAGCTGAACTCTGTTCCATATAACATTTGTTTTCCCTCTGTTCTGCAGCACATGCTTTCCAAACAGGCCAGAACAGCCAGTGTGGCTCTGTGTAACTCAATGAATCAAGGTTTTGAAGGACTCTCTTCAGCAGCAGTTGACATCTCAAGCAGAAGTTGGGCTGTGAGCCTTTCTAGAAGGATGTGCAGGGAAAGCAGTCACTGCAGTCCTAAATGTTCACAAACCCATTATTCTTGTTGAACTCAAATAAATAGATAATTAATGGGGAGAGAATCAGAGCTGACAATATAATTAATATTATTTCCTTAGTTCTAGCCATACAGGTGCAGCATAATCTGTAACATGTTGTCTAATTTATACTGCTTCAAATGGTATGTGCTGGTCAGCATCCCTAGCAGTCTGCTGTAAGCTAACTTCATTTTCATTTAGTTTCTTAACTTGATGATCTGAAAAAAGAAATTACAAGTGCTCCATTGCAATGCAACAGTCAGCAGGTGCGAACATCAGCTAGTATTTTCTTTTCCATTTAGAGTATGTCTTAGGAAACCACTTACATAATATGGCTTACGTTCCCTTCTCTCATGAATTCCTAGATCAGAGTTAAGCTTGTCATAACAACATGGGTTTCTTAATGATTTACTATTTTATTTGAACATCTGTGATGTTTATTCATTATTACCCTTGTTCATGATTTGACAGTGAAGAACCTGTTATTTAGCAGGTCACTTGGTTAAAAATTTGGTTTAATTTAATAGAAGTTTATTAATATTTTTCTATTCTAAAGTTTAATGAGGCAGAAATATTGAGAAATACTGGTATTCTTTACACATAATTTTCTTGATTTAGATTTAAAGAAAATGTTCAAACTATGATAATACATAAAAAAGCTCTCATAGGTAATTGAGTCTTCAATTACTTCTAAATTTTGAGTTTGTTTGTTTTTTTAAATATACCTCATATCAGAGAAGAGCACCTTTGCTACTAATTCAAGCCTTTCTGAGCTGGTCAGTGTAAATGAAAAGTGTAAAAGGTAAGCATTTGTTGACTTCGGCCATCTTTTTTCTGGATAAGTAAGTCTGGTCACAGAGTGAATTACATGAGACTTGGGACACCTGTGGGGTTTTTTTTAAGCTTTAGAGGAATTGCAAGAATCTGGGATGAACAGAATGACCAGTTGCTATGGCTGTTCTAAAACAAGTTGCTATATCAGCTTCTATCCAATTGGTTAAATGGACTTGGCATACTCACTGGTTTAAAGTCAACTTCCTTGGTTTGTGCTTTCATGTGTATACTCTAAAGAAGTTCATGTATGTTGAACTCTGAGGAAAAAAAAAAGGTGAGCAATTCCCAAGATGGGCAAAGAGCTGGTTTTGTTCTAAAATTTATGAGAGAAGGGTACTGGGCCTTTTTTAATTACCTACCTGGCCTTTTCTTGCACTGCATCCTAAATTGAGCTTGTACTTAGGGAAAATAATGATATCATAACTTATTTGGTAAAAAGCAGCAGTGAGAAGTCATAATTATAAATGAAAGCGTTTACCACACTGACAGGAACCTTTCATAGGCTGGTGGATGACTATGACAGTGACTTTTATTTCTTAGCAGTTTCTCTGAATGGCAATAATTTGTAGAAATTGTGATGCAATTAAATTAACATGAAGATAACATGGAAGTCTGCATGGATTCTGCATTTTTACACATGCAAAAACTTCTAACAGGACTGAAAGGAGGGACAGGGCTAGTCATTGCAGTGTTGACCAGCAACAGAAAAAAAGGTAACAGGCACAAACTTGAACATAGAGTCTTCCATCGGAACGTGAAGAGGAATGTCTGTCTCTTTTTTAAAGGTGCCTTAGCACTGAAGCAGACTGGCCAGAAAGGTGCTGTAATCTACTTCTTGGGAGACATCCAAAACCTGCCTGGATGCCTTCCTGGGCAATCTGCTCTCGGTGACTTTGCTTTGGCAGGGGCATTGGACAAGGTGATCTCCAGAGATTCCTTTCCAACCACTATCATTCTATGATTCTGTAAAAACAGTGTGTTAGGTTCAGTGGCCTACTGGCCTGTGTAAAAACTTGATTCTACTGAATGTAAAAAGGTAAGTTGTGCAAAACAACTGAACTAATAATAGGTAACTGGAGAGACTAGGAAGGTCCACCAGGAGCTGACCAGAAGAGAACTTGTTTCAAAGAAGAGGGAAATATCAATAAAGCTGCAAAGGTATAAAGAAATACTTTATAAAACATGCTTTCATTGGTGGATGTTCAAGTGTCTAGGATGTGTTGTGGTAATGCATTCTGATATTGGAATAAACAAAACTGGAGAATTAACTCTGTCATTTGCATCAGGCTTGTTGCTTCACTGTAACTGTTTATAAGTCCCTACATAGAGATTTGAGGAGAAGTAATCCAGTGAGTACTGTACAGTATTTCTTGTGTGAGGTTGCTCTGGCTTCCAGCCAGCAGATCTCAGGTCTTCCTCTGATGGCTGAAATAACACTGTTTTTTTTGTTTTGTTTTGTTTTGTTTTTCCCCTGCTGCAGCTGCCTCGGCCACTCAAGTCCACATATATGTCTCTCTTCGGGAAAATCTTGGTTTATAATTCTGGTTCCTCAAAATATAGGCCCATAGTTGCAGTGGCTCTCCAGGAACAGAGTGTGGTCTGCAGCAGCTGCTTGTCAAGAGGAAAGCCAGGCACCAAAGCTCTTCCTTTCCCTGTCTGCCTCTCTCAAGTTTTGCCTTGATGAGAACTCAGAGCACCTGATATCATTCCTGAACATTTTTAAAGCAATTAACAGTTTGTCAGAAAACATCCTGCTGTGCTTTTTCTTTCCAGCCTAGTCTTTCATGTTACATAGTAGATTATTTGGTCAGACAAACCTACTCACCTCTCAGAGATGGGAAGCTGCAGTGCAGTTAAGTGCCTGGCAGTTGTTGCAGGATGAATGATCTTATCCAGAAATGTGTCACAATTGGAGATACTCTATGCAGAGTGGAAATTAATTTTTATTTAATTTGATTTAGCCATGCTACAGTCATGCTAATTCTTTTTAGACTTACTTCTCTGGTAAGGCCAACTTGATAGCACCTTACTTTTTTCTCTCAGATAAGTAAACAGAGTTACTTACAGTTTTTCAGAAAATAATGAATTGTTTGTTTAACCATTTGGTAAACTCTTACCATTTTTTCTTTCAAGATCCTCAAAAAATGGGTAGCTTATATAAATACTAGAACCCATTAAAGTCAGAGACATACAGAATATTACTTTCCCACTGCTGCTTCACACTGCTGAGATGCTCTATTCCAGGATTAGCTCCAGTCCTGCCCCATGTACCTTATATTCTTTTTGGTTTCTGCCTAGATCCTCAGATCCTTTCCATGTCAATGCATTTATCTCTGGTAAGATGAGAGTGGCTGATTCTGTGTTTCTAAATTTATGTGGAGTTATTTTTCTTATTTTCAAACAGACAGACATAGTGAACAGGAAAGATCTGAGGTAACATGAGATACATCCCCTTTGGATTAAATTATTTGAGGTCTTAAATAGATTGTCAGTCCTTTCATTTAATATGTTTTTCTTATTTAAGGCAGTGTACCATGAGAGATTAAGTCTCATTATTATTAATGTAATATTATGGTCCAATTTATCTTTCAGAATAAAAGTCAGCTGGATGGAATTTATACTAGGAAAAAGTTGTAGTATTAAGTATTGATTTAGGTAGCTAACTCTATCACTATAAGTCATGACAGATTTTTTCTTCGTTGTCCAATGCCAGATTTACACAGCAGAATAAATTATGTAGATTTAAAAAAAAAAAGTAGCCTCATTATGTTCCACGGGGGTGAAAAGTACTTGATCTCACTAGCATATGGGCATTAAATACAGAATCATAGAATCATTGAATGGTTGAGGTTGGAAGGGACCTCAAAGATCATCAAGTTCCAACCCCCCTGCCATAGGCAGAGACACCTCCCACTAGATCAGGCTGCTCAGTGCCATGTCCAGCCTGGCCTTGAACGCCTCCAGAGAGGGGGCGTCCACAACCTCTCTGGGCAACCTGTTCCAGTGTTTCACCACCCTTACTGTAAAGGATTGCTCTGGATTGTATCAGACCTGCTGCAGGTGAGCTGTGGATCTGTAGCTGAGGTTATTGCTTTGTTCAGGACCCAACTGCTAGTCTGTGGGTTGTGACCAGCAAGGGACAACTCTAGCAAAATCTGACAGAATAATTGTGTTGTGAAAGGTGTATATTGTATTTAATACACAATGAATTACAGTTGAGAAGAGAGAATCTTACTTTCAGAGAGAGAGTGCAAGCAAGCTTTTTATTACATGGTTTAAGTATTTACATTTGCTTTTATGCAGTATATTTGCCTCTTAGTGCAGTTATTAATTGATTTTCTTGACCTTTGGATTACTCTATAATTACCTAATGACAGTTACACTAAAATTTTAGTAGAATCCATTCACTTTGTGTCTCTTGAGGGGATGTCTCTGCCTGGTTTCTGTTATTGTATGACTTTCTCAATTACTTTAAGCCAGACTCATTTGTATGCCTCACTTAGGATGCTCAATTTAGTGCAAGCCTATGGTTCTGTTGCCCTTCAGTCTTCTTTGCCTTCTGTGGCAGGAGACTGATACCTGCTCATAAGTCTACCAGAATTTGGACGTATTTCAAATACACTTGGGTTTTTTCTTTTCTTTTTTTTTTTCCTGAAGGACTGTAGTAGATTCCTGGTTACCTGAAGATTTTGCAGGAACTTTGCAACAAATTGCAATGGAACAAGTGTTCACGTGAGCATAATGGAGCATGAGCTATTTGAATGTCTGAAAATGCCTCATAAAAGAGAGCTCATTTTATACATTTCTTGAGATGCTAGTGACATTTTACACTAGAAATCGAAGAAAGTTGATTTTGGAATTTGCTGGATGTTACAGTAACTGTGGGATGATATTTAATTGGGGTAACTGCTTTTTACAGAAGTTATGTCTCTCAGCATTCATTTATGTTACGTCTGGTTTAAGTCTAGTTCAGCTGTGGAAAATGTTTCTTGGATCAAGGCACTTAACCCATCAGCAATCTACCAGTTCATTCTGAACTTGATGACAATTAACCTTTTGTCAGTCCAGTGCAGTCTTTGGCACAGGGTAATGACATGTGACACATTTATCTGTCTGTGTCTTTGTGTGATGATCCTACTCTGAAACTCCCAGGAGACCTGACACTGCTGTGGTTGTTTCAGGTATCCAGAGAGGTGATGACTTTTCATCATCAAGTCTTCCCTAGCAGTCTGGGGATATTTTATCCTTTATTCAATATAATTTTTCCCTTTTCAGTTATATCTACTTAGGCTCTATAAATTGCCAGAGTTACCCTTTTATCTTCCCTTCTCTGAATCTTCATTTATTCCTCACTTTTTGGTCTGGATGAACAATGGAATATGGCTGCTTATGTTTTACTTATTTGAATCCATGGTCTGGCCAAAACCAACAAATACTTAGCATTTTACATTTCTAGGTTTCATTCAAACCTATCTGAAGTAAGACTTTTAATAGGTTTCTACTTCAGTTTCAGCCAAGACAGTGCAGATTATCCTGTGATCTACTTTATCTTCCTGATAAATTTTAGTTTTTGTTGCATGCATTGGCTGAAAGGCTTTCCTTAAAAGACACCCATCACATAGAGGAAGATGAATACATACTTGTCTGAAAATTTTACAACAAAATGCATTTTGTCTCTACAATTAAAATACAGTTGTCACAAGGGCCCCTACTAATTTTTCTGCTAGCATGAGAAGTGGTTGTACTTGAAGAAAGGAGGGACTTATTGCAGACAATAGGTACTTTCAGTATTTTTCTAGGGAAAGAACTGCTTTGAAATATTGTTGTAATGATTTTCTCAGAATAGAGGAAGAACTGTACTTACTTACTTATCGTCAATGTTAGCCATTTTTTGTTAGCCAAGACATAACAAAACACATTCTGTGAGTTTTTATTCAGAACATGGAACTGATGTGAAGTAAGAAAAGTAGGAAGTTCCTGCTTCCTCACTTGTCTAGGATGGAATAAGAACTACTCAGAGCATCAGGAATAGTGATTAAAGCATAGTCTTTCCTGAAGAAAATCTACTTTTTTCCATCATAAAATATTGTTCCTGTGCAGTTTATATGTTTGTGAGCAGGGCTGCAGTTCAGAGTAAGCCAGAGACGCTGAGGGAATAGTTTAACAGAATCATGGTGAAATTTATGAGGGATAAGTGTTAGGTCCTGCACTGGGATGGAGACCCCTCAGCGGGGCAGACTGGAGGCTAGCTGTCTATGGAGTAGCTCTAACATAAAGGACCTGGATTTCCTGGTGAGCACCATGGCATCTTGGCAGCAAAGAGGGACAGCATCCTCCTGGGCACACTCTAGTTTGTTGGAAGTGATCATCCCCCTTGCTTAATAGATGCCCTGAACTTGTTAATCCTCATCTAGATATGACATTCAGATTGGAATTTATACTGGGGGAATCTCAGCAGATGGCTACTAAATTGTTCAGGGAGAAGTAGGTCCCCTGTGAGGACAGGGTTGTTCAGCCTGGAGAAGAGAGCTTTGGGGTGGGAATCCAACAGCAGCTCCCAGAATTTATGGGGAAGGAATTGAGAAAAGAGAGGTAGGTATAAAGAAAAAAAATTCACCGTGATGATATTAAACTTGTGACACAAGTTGTCCAGTGAGGTTGAAGGATCTCTGTCCAAGGAGTTTTCAGTAATCCAACTGGTCCATGTTCTAAGCATCCTGGTCAGAATGCAGTGTTGCTCCTCCTTGGAGCAGACTGCAACTTCCAGTGGTCCCTTCTAAACTGCATAATTCTGTGGGAAGTGAAAAGAATCAGCTTGGGGTTTCATTCTTTTGTTTTGTGTGGTGTTTTTTTTTGTTTGGTTGTTTTTTTGTTTTGTGGGTTTTTTGTTTGTTTTTTGTGTTTTTTTTTTTTTTCTGATTTGTTATCTCACTTCTACAAGGCTCTTTCTCTCAACTGAGAGCATAAAAGGGAGGGATGGGGATACAGGTAGTTGTCTCCATCAGATCTACAATACTGGGAAGAATAATTTGTAATCACATGTGAAGGTAAAGGGCTATTTTTACTGAGGGGGTCAAGTCTCTTTGAGAGGAGATCACCATAGTAATCTAGTTGAATATGTTTGAGAATCCAGAAACTCTGAACTGGCATGAAGAACCACCCGTACTTGGCTAGATAGCAGACAAAAGTTTCAGTTGATTTCTGGACTGTAATGTTGAAGGAGCAGAGGTGGCAGTTACACTTGTTTGAGATGGGTCAGAGTTCATCATTCAGCATTTAGATGAACTTTCAAGAAGAGAATATTAACTCTAGTACATGAGGGGACTTGTCTGTGATGCTGAGTCCAGATGATTACTTTTGGGAGATCTTTAAATCTTCTTTGAACTAATATCAAATTTGACCAGAGTAATTTCAAATAATATGCAGTATTTTCTGAAAGCTGACTTGCAAGAGAGCAATTTGTATGGATCTTGGAACAAAATTGTTCTTCTGGAACACATCCTTAATAATAGCTGTTGTTCTTAATGTTAAAAATTTAGAGTTTTGGCAGTCAGGTTGTGCTATTAAGTGCTCAAAGTGAATGCTGGTCATACTGCTCAGTGAAGTTTTTGTTATATTAGTATTGCAGAGATGTTGAAACTCATAAGAAATGTGATACTGCTTCTAAGTGAAGGTCTTGCTGGGACTGAAATTAATTGTACTGTAGGTATTATGTGTGGGAGAAAGTGTTTCATTTCTTTCAGAGATGTCCTTCAAAGCTGTAACAACTCAAAAGAGCTTGATCACCTGATGCTTGTGATATGTACTAAGATGGCCCAAGTTTGATATTCTAAACCATCTCATATGTTGGTAACTTTTCATTACAGGGAGTGAAAAACAGAGGTGCCTGCTTTTATTCTGCTAGTGATGATTGTTCTTCCTCTCTTTTTTTAACCAATATGCTTTAATAAGCTTTACTTAATTAATACTAAGCAAACTACTTTATGTAGTTTGTCTGAAAAATCTAATGTTTCTTTCTCAATTTTAATTTAGAATCATAGAATCATTGAATAGTTCAAGTTGGAAGGGACCTCAAAGACCATCAAGTTCCAACCCCCCTGCCATAGGCAGGGACACCTCCCACTAGATCAGGCTGCTCAGTGCCATGTCTAGCCTGGTCTTGAACACCTCCAGAGAGGGGGCATCCACAACCTCTCTGGGCAACCCGTTCCAGTGCTTCACTACCCTCACTGTAAAGAATTTCTTTCTTACGTCGAGTCTAAATCTACCCCCTTCCTTCCAATTTACTCTCTGGAAAGCACAACCAGTAAATAAAAACTATGGTAAGGTATGTTTTGTGATTTAGAGAAATGTCACTGTTCCCTATCCCTCTGATGATAAAAAACCTGATGCAACTGCTTTTGTCTGGTCCTCAGCTAAATGAAGCAATACAGCTAGTCTTATGTTTTTCATTAGCATGTGTAAGGCAAAGAGGAAAATCTTATATTCCTTTTGGCTCTTTCAGTATAGAAATTATGAGTAACATTGACTTTTCTTCTTATTTATATATGAATTAAATCATAATCAGAGTATTCATAACATGGAAGTAACACCTGTAACTCCAGTGAGACAGAACTACTGTGCTGTGTTGTTTAAACTTCAGGGTCACTGGGTACTTGATTGAGTGACTTATGTATAGGCACAAATGTTAGCAGAGATAAATGAAGTTCCCAACCCAGACTCTACTTCTCCTGAAGTCCATAAAGCACTGACTGGAGGATGTGGTACCCTTGGGTGTCTTGGTTGAGAAGAGGAGCCTGGGTATTGATGACTAAATTAATTCCTAGCTGTGTACAAATACTCCCACCTATGCCATATGCGTTGCTCTATGTGCAACACTTTGATATGCAGGATGCAAACAACAGTAATAGCACTCTCACTGTAGCAATTTTTTTCCCAGTTCATTATGCGACCTGACAGATGTTAATTGCAACTTAAAGCTCATGTGATTATTTTTTCTCACATATAAAGGAGAACAAAGACCTATGATATTAAAGTCTATAGAAGAGCATGTTGTCTGGCGCTGAAAAGACTTATTTAGCTGTTTGTCACTTGTACTCTGAGATTTATTAGTCATGGTGATGTCTCCAATTAGTTGAAGGACAGAGGGCATAATTAGGACACCCTTTGTGTAATTACTATTAACTATATACAGGCAGTTTATCTTTGAGTTTATGAGGATAGCTGAAGTGCAATAGCCACAAGCACATTAAGAAATTAGATCTCTTTCTTATTTATAAAATCATTAAAAGTAAGTATTAACTCCAACAGTAATAGAGGTAAAATAACATTGTGACATGGAACAAAAATGTTGTAATGTCTTAAGTCATATTTTTGTTCTAAATCATTGTCTCTGCAGACATTCTGGAAAAGATCTGAGTGAATTTTGTTAAAAAAATACTTTTGAGTAAAAGGAGGGAGGATCAAATATTATGTTCTATGAGTAGTGAAATAACCTTTAGATGAATTTGGAAAGGAAAAGAATTCCTCTTTAATTAAGTTTGCCTTTCTTCCTGAATTTGTAAGAAAAAGGGGAAAGTATTACTATTAAAGTTAGGATGGAGTTAGTTGACATTAATGTTCATAGACTTGTTAGATTTATTTTAACTGCAAAGACATAAAAAGGTGCATGGCTCAAGTTAAATGATGCTAAGTATTTGAATGGGATACTTGAATTTAACATTTTATTATCTGGTCTGGGATGAAGTTTGCTGTCTTCTGTCTTTCTTTCTACTTCATTCCAAATGCTGGGGGTCAAAAACAGGCTTTAGAATGTGACAGACGCAGAAACTTGGGTAAAAGTTTAACAGTTTAGTACCGTCTTCTTTTCCAAAATGAATACATCCATTAAAGAACATGGCTTAGGAATCTCATAAGATCTTAGTAGCACCATTTCAACTGGTCCTACTGACTGTAATTCTGAAGGGATTAAATTTGAAACAGAGGATTGGGTCAAATCCATTTAGTATGACAAAGATTGGTAATTCAGATTACTAGGAATCAATATTTACATAGTGTCTGTCCTCTTGTCTATGTGTTTTTTGGTCCTCTTTCAGCAACTCCTCCCAAAACCTGAAGTTGTCAGATGTGCTTCCTGCATCACTAGAGGGCATAGAGAAGACTTGCTGTAAATTCTGGTCACTCCCTTTTTCCAGCCAGTATCATTCCTGTTTCTTCTAGATCCTGTGGCTGCAAGTCAGTGGCTATGACTTAGGAATCAAAAGTATAGAACTGGATGCCATCAGCACAGCAGAGATGATACAGTCTTTATTGCATGCTCAGTGGTTTTGGTGTATCCGAAAGAGAAGTTAAGATTTTAGTCAGACAGAAGAGGCCTAGCTGAAAAGTGAAGTCACAAACTAGAAAATTTACCTATTTTACCTCAAACCAGGACAGTGATTAACCTTTCTTCCTACCAGAACAAACTCTGAAATTAACTGCACATTGTTCAGACACTGTTCGCTCCCAGACTGATAAGACCTGATTATACCAGGGAATGGTGTGCAAGAAGCTCTTATTTTCATTATTCACTATGGTGATCAAGGTCAGAAAGTTCGTCATCCACCCTACCGGGGGGCTGGAAGCAGAAAGGCGTAGAGAAGTCCCACCTGCAAGAAGGAGTGGACAGGGCAGGTGACCCAAAATTGACCAACAGGAGTATTCCATCCCATCTGCCCCATGCTCAGTATAGAAGCTGAGGGATCGAAGCATCAGGCCCTTCTCTTCTCTTCCCTTCTTTGCTCTTTCTTTGATGGCCAACATCTAGGAAAGACTCTGCCTTTGACCCCGATCCGAGCACTCCTGAATCCAGATCCGGCATCCAGCTCCTGACTGAACTGGCCCCAGCCTGGGACTCTCCCTGC